>NW_019091526.1:322522-400851 GCF_001949145.1 Acanthaster planci
AAATACGTATCACTGGTTCACCATATTTAACGTAAGAACAAACAATATCTAGAAAAGTCAGTGTAAAACAAGAGCATGTGTTGAACTGGGACTTGGACTGTAGTTCCAAATACAACAGGTAATGCTCTGTGAAAGGACCTATTAGTGCTCCAAAAGATGAAGTTTGGTGAATAGTGTTGGCCAGTTGCTGTTTGCATGACACAACATTAGTAATGTCTGTCTTCATGACCAAACTTGACCAAAGTATCTTGTCTTCTTCAACATGGTCTTTTTGGTTTTGCAGTTCAAAACAGTTCAATTCAATTTGGCTCAATTCAATTCAACTCAAAACCAGACATGAAACACAATTCCCAGTCCTTCTGATTCATGCACTGAGTTTACAGTTATTTCTTGATCTTGACTTGAGTCACTTCCTCAAAAAAATTTGGCTCAAGTCAAAACATTTGGTGACTTGTTGCAACTTTGTGCCACTCATTTGGCGAACGACTCATCAACTTCTTTCATCCTGGCAGCCACTCGCCTGTGCTTGAGCAGCTCAGCCCGGGTCTTCCAGAGCTGCAGGTACACCCACATCAAGCAACCATTGCCTTCCTGGCTGCAGCTCTGGTCGTGCTTCAGTATATTCTGCATCCCGACGTACAGTCCGAGGTCCTTGTCGTACGGTTTGAAGTAGGCAGAAAACAGGAGCTGCGACTCCAACTCCAAACGCGGGCCGCGGTACTTGAAGGGGTTACAGTAAATGTCCTGGCGCTGTTTGAGCAGGGGCCGCAGCTCCTCCAACTCTGTCAGAATCTTCTGTGTGGCCTGGTTCTCCTCCTTTATGATGGCCTCCTCCAGGAGACAGCGCCGTTTGATGGTTGTCATACTAGTCTTCTCCTCCAGCTCAAGACGTCTCTTGCTCAAGTTTTTTACCTCATCTTGTAGGAAGTCCACATCCTCTTTCAGGTCTGCAATCCTTTCCTTTTCCTTCTGCAGCTGATTCAGCTGGATGCTGATTCGTCTCTGGGCCAGCCAACCTTTCCAGAATTCAAAAATAAAAAACTCTCATTACTACTACATTACCTGCTTGGACTGCAAAGACATCAACATCGTTATTATCTGTCCGTGGAGGATGTGACAGCTTTTGCTTTTTGCAAGTTGTATCACCTGCTAGATCAAGACCAATGTCGCTAGCTTTGCACCCAACGGAGCAGAGCTTTCTCATACCATGACTGGAATAACCTAGAGGATTCCAGAACGTTACATGAGTTACTGGTTGATTTGCACCTCTTCAACAATGACCAGCAAACTGAAGTCTTCCCTCCTTCCTTGAGGGTTTTTTTGATAGCGATGGACTATCTCTGCACATCTCGTGGAATTTGGTCGTGCAAGCCACATGTAATAACAAGAATTCTAAGTAACAGTTAGAAACACACTCAGATGACAAACGGAAACAAGAGAAGGCGTGTTTTCACAAACCAGCAGTGATCCTTTGGTGGGAACTCATCCTGTGCAAACACAGGCTCACGCGCAATCCACGCTGCACACTGCCGCCATAGGCATGCACAGCCTCAATCTGACACCTTTACACAATACAGCTGGTTCATTGATTTGCGTGTATGTTTTTGCTTAGTAATTTTAAGCGTGCTGCATTAGTTCTTATACCATGCGATTGGACAATATTTCAAAAAGTTGCATTGACACAATTCTGACACGACTGTACAAGTTGCCAGTTCGAGGCACTGCATGCCTATGGCGGCAGCGTGCAAAGAGCAAATGGGCGCAGGGCACACTGAGCAAGTGTGTCAGACTGTACGCTCATCATGTGTGTGCACTGGGTGCGTTCATGAGCTTGACTGACAAACTTCCCAACAGCCTGGCTCTTCTTTACCAGTGAGGGTGCACTTCAACCGTGAGTGGATATACATATACTGTGTAGTAGTCATTGATTCTGTCCTCTAATCCACAAACACTGTTGACTGCAATTGCAAAGGCTTTTGTTGTGTACACATGGAACTCCCTCCTAGGAAAGTCAGGGGTGTTGTTAGTCATTCCGTCACTAACAAGTCAAACCATTCATCAAGGTGCCTCTTCACCTCTCCCACCAGCAGAGGTAACCCTAACCCCCTAGGGACCATTGAAACCCTGCCTAACCTTGTTGGGTTCAGCATGGTTGTCCCTGAACCCTTGACATATTACTCACCAAAGAAAATGCTGGATGCTGGCAGCAAGACCGGGATGAGTAACTGGGATGCAATGCGACTGAGCTTCTTGCCGATCGGTTCCTCAGTCGGTGGGATGTTTAGATCGTTGGTCGCCATGGTTACAGCAGTGAACTTTCTCTTGTACTGTCATAGCAACTACACGTACACTTCATCTGAGGAAAGTTCTAGATGTTAATGTCCAAAAATTGTGTTACCAGGTATGTATCAAATGTGAAGCAAAAATGCTGAAAAATATGCAGCTGGATCACAGCAAAATAAAACAAAAGTTCTAAATTTAATTTAAACTAATACATGTATTAAGGGGGTTGAAGCCTGAAGGATTCAATACCCACTTAAGGAGTAAGGAACCCCTCCTCTTTTAGATCAGGTCTAGTATACTCATGCATCTGGTCATGTAAGAGAGGACCGTACAGTATTTGAAAGTAATGTAAGCCTTCACATTGTCATCAATATTAGGTTGCTAAGTTCCATAAGATGAAATATGTCATAATTTTTAAATGAAGTATCCAAGCGAAGAACCACTATGCCAACCTGACTCCCCCAACCTGCCTCCTTGAGGTGGTTTCATTTAGGAAGACACCTTGAAGTGGTTTCCTAACTGAAGCTACCTCAAGAAAAACTGATGCCAGAATTGTACCTTAGTGTTCTTCAAGTAAATTCATGTGGAAAAGTCATCTAGGAGATGAAACAAAAAAATTCTTTCATGACCTTTCATGTCCCTCATTTTTGTTCCTGTAGCTGTTCCTATATGCAAAGGAGAATGATTAACATGAGAACAGATGGGAGTCAGGTTGGCGTGGTGGTTCTTTTGTTGTCTTCCACCTCTGTACCCAGGTTCCAATCCCTTGTCCCTACCCGATTCTGTGGGTGTTACTCAGAATATTCCTCTTTTTTCCCACACCTTTTAAAACTGTAACTGCTTCTCATTGTCTCCTCTCTACAGGTTTCTGCAGGCTTGTGAGTTACAGTGCCTAGGGCGCCTTTGACTGAGGAATCCTTGGTGTCATTACCAGAATAATTAATAATAGTAAAAATTTACAACTGGAGTTGATGGGTTCTGGATTCGGTTGAGCTGACCTGATACAATTCTTGTCAACAAAGTTACATTTAAGATGGCCTTTACTCTAAAAATATTTGGTATTTGAGTACGTGTAAATGATTTTTTATTCCCTTAAAAATTATAAATGCGCTTATTTGTTAGAGGATTGTATATTTGGGGGACCCCCCCAGTTTTTTGTCATTTTCAGTCTTGCAAAACTGGTCAGTCCCCACAAAAAACAAACGCAACACTCTCTTTATTGCACAGACCCAATTTTTTGGGAAATGAGACTTTCTTACATGTCTTACCGATAAACTAGCCATGCAAATTTGAGTACTGTGCTTGTAAATATTTTACAAAGGCTTTTTTTCAGAGCTGTATTTTTAAAGCAGAAAATAAACGATAGAAATCCAAATTCGAACATTTTTGTGTGTTGGTCCCGGAAGAGCGCCAATCGGGGGGGGGGGTGGGGTCAACAAAGTTTCCGGGTCCGTCTACAACGTGTACTCGTAATTTTGGGTAAGGTACAAACATTAAATGCAGATCACCGGATTTTAGGTCTACGTCTTCCGCCTCGGAGATGGCATTAATACAGAAAGTAGTATTTAGGCCTACCTCATCATCTGGCCCTGGCGAAAAATGGAGGGTTGAACTTGGAAACCTGTCTTTTCCTACTTACATGTACATGTACCTCTGGCCCTCAGTGTAGAGTGATAAATAATACCCACGGTGACCGAATCAAGCGAAGCTGTATAGCGCCCTCATCAGACCAGAAGCAGAAAAAGCGCAACGCGTATGGTAAGAGTGGCTGGCTGGTGCGCTGCCCTGTTTAGTGTCATTGCCGACACTGCGCAGTCCAACTGCGACCAAGTGTAACGTGAAGGGGTTAGGAAAACCCGTAGCGTGGGGGGGGGGAGGATGTGAGGATCAGAAAAAGACACCCATGCTTCCCTCTATAAAATAGCCAAACGCCCGAATAAAAGACCCCACGGGATCCTTGGGTCATTGTCGTAGCCACGGGGGCATGCTAGTTCCCCCTTATGCCTCCCCCACTTGTAAAATCCTAGCTACGCCGCTGCCTGCATTGTAGCTTAACATTAACTCAAGGCGCGCTTGGCTGCATGGAAACACGACGCACACACACCGTCGAAAACTACCGCTGTACCAGCGCTGGTAGTTTTCGTCGTGTCGTGCGTATACGTCGTGTGTCCAGGTAGCCACACGCGCCTGAGTGTAGCCCTGTTGGCAGACAACAGACGGGGTTCTTTCTTTTTTCGCTGACTTCAACGCCAAATATAAAGCTCAAAATACTTTGGGCGTATGCCTCCCCTAAATTCAAAATGGAGGGGCATTACACTAGCAATTAATTCTCAAGACATGTCAAATGCTTCTAATACATGTAACTACTTTACACAAATATGTCCTTCTCCTATCCTAAATATTTCTGATACTAATCAAAGTGCATATCTAGGTGATCCTAACGTAAATTCACAATTTCTTACATCTATTTATACTAAACTGACATTTATGATAAGAGTCTGAAAGTAAAAGGTGACCTGCCTATACGGGGATGTTTCATTGGGCTGCCCCACGGTTCTTTACTTGTAGGAAAATTAACTTCTTATTGGAGATACCTCAGGAAACAAACACGTCCGGCATGTCCGAAATCTATATTTAGTTCAAATAAAATCTTGGAAAATTACCTACAGAGACGGGTAAAAGGGATTTCACGTATGACCTTTCTCATCCGACCGCTGTCGCACTGGGTCTCCGTGTTCGCGCACGTTTTAACAAGACCATATAACGTTGTGAAAGCTTACCCACCTTTAGCAATGGGCTTAGATTTAGTTGGGCTGGCCAAGTGTAGTTCTTTTCAACAAAAGTTACAGATTAGACTTTGGAAAATTCTTTTACGAAATGCTGATTATTCTTGTAAATTTTTGTTCGAAAAAATTAAATTCAACTTTACTTAATACGGTCTTCTGTTTCCATTTCATGTTTAACTGAAGATCACCACATTTTTCCTAAGATCTTCATTGCGTAAATACATCTAGTGCAATGAGTGGCACGAGTTATCGTGTATTTAAGATATTTAAAAGTCGGAGGTCAGTATTTCTCTTTCAGGTTAGACATTTGTTTATTAAACTTTATATGCTGGAAAATAATTTACAAAAATGTATTACAAATATGAGTCTTGNCGGCCTGGCGCAGAATTTTCCTTGAATTGGGACACTGCACCCGTATGTGCCCCTAGGATGGTAAGAGTGGCTGGCTGGCTGCCCTGTTTAGTGCCGTTGCCGACACTGCGCAGTCCAAATGCGACCAAGTATAATGTGTAGGAATTAGGAAAACCCGTAGGGTGGGGGGGTGTGAGGATCAGAAAAAGACACTCCTCCCCCTGATGAAATAGCCAAACGCCCGAATAAAAGACCCCACGGGATCCTTGGGTCATTGTCGTAGCCACGGGGGGCTGGGGGCATGCCAGTTCCCCCTTATGCCCCCCCCCCACTTGTAAAATCCTAGCTACGCCGCTGCCTGCATTGTAGCCTAACATTAACTCAAGGCGCGCTTGGCTGCATGGACACACGACGCAAATGCACGACGAAAACTACCGCTGTACCAGCGCTGGTAGTTTTCGTCGTGTCTTGCGTATACGTCGTGGGTCCAGGTAGCCACACGCGCCTGAGTGTAGCCCCGTTGGCAGACAACAGACGGGGTTCTTTCTTTTTTCGCTGACTTCAAGGACGGCATTCTCGCAAACATAAACAATCAGGCCATTATAATATCTTATTAGGGGTGATTTTAATGAGATCTATTCCAAACACAAGACATATCTTCCGTAAGTATCTGAGAATGACGAAACACAGTATTTCCATCCTTTGGAAATATCACTTTATCGAACTGAAAGGTTTAAACTTGATTTAGATAATGCAACTTGGGGGTTTTACCTCCTTGGATGACTCAAGCTTTGATGACTTTTACCGCACCTAAAAAGTATTAAAGCTCAGGCCATGGACGACCGACGGAATAATAAACCCAAATAAACATAAAGAATAAACTACCCAAAAATATTTGAGAGGTTTCTGCAATCAATTCGTTTCAACACAAACGTTCAAAATGCATCGCTATATGTCTCAGCTTACCTTATTTTCAAGTTTGTTTCACTATTTCAAAGGGTATTTGCTGCCTTTTTGGCTTTTATGCTGATGATATTTCCATATTCAAGAGCCAAACTGATAGCCCCAGGAAGTAAGCCTCGATGTTACATTGGTATGAACACAAAAGCCCTACATTTTGCAGAATTTGCTGAACAAAATTTTCTCTTCTTTGCTCATTCCTTGTTGTTTATGTGCATAGTAATATGCAAACACCAACCCCCTTCTCATAAATCTTTTCTATACGTGCACTTTTCAAGGCATTTAACGAAATAGGAACGTAAAGAGTTTTCATCAATTTAAGAAGAGTACAAAGTTGTAGAAGTTGGCTGAGTCAAAGAAAACTTTAGTGTAGTTGCCCTTTAAAGTAATCAAATTCCCAGTAGCTTTGTTACAAGTTTTTCTGTAATAGGTTAATATTACTTAATTATGATAAAGAAGGTAAGTTTTTTTTAAAAAAGCCAAATATAAAGCTCAAAATACTTTGGTCGTATTGCCTCCCCTAAATTCAAAATGGAGAGTCATTACATTAGCAATTAATTCTCAAGACATGTTAAACGCTTCTAATACATGTAACTACTTTACACAAATAGGTCCTTCTCTTATCCGAAATATTTCTGATACTAATCAAAGTGCATATCTAGGTTATCCTAACGTAAATTCACAATTTCTTATATCTATTTATACTAAACTGACATTTATGATAAGAGTCTGAAAGTAAAAGGTGATGTGGCGAACAAAAGCGCGACATGCCTATACGGGGATGTTTCATTGGGTTGCCCCACCGTTCTGTACTTGTAGGAAAATTAACTTCTTATTGGAGATACCTCAAGAAACAAACACGTCCGGCAAGTCCGAAATTTATATTTAGTTCAAGTAAAATCTTGGAAAATTACCTGCAGAGACGGGTAAAAGGGATTTCACGTATGACCTTTCTCATCCGGCCGCTGTCGCACAAGGTTTTAACAAGACCATATAATGTGAAAACTGACCCACCTTTAGTTAATTTTCCTACAAGATTTAGTTGGGCTGGCCAAGTGCAGTTCTTTTCAACAAAAGTTACAGATTAGACTTTGGAAAGTTCTTTTACGAAATGCTGATTATTCTTGTAAATTTTGTTCGAAAAAAAATTAAATTCAACTTTACTTAATACGGTCTTCTGTTTCCACTTCATGTTTAACTGAAGATCACCACAATTTTCTTAAGATCTTCATTGCGTATACATCTAGTGCAATGAGTGGCACGAGTTATCTATTTAAGATATTTGAAAGTCGGAGGTCAGTATTTCTCTTTCAGGTCAGACATTTGTTTATTACTTTATGCTGGAAAATAATTTACAAAAATGTAATACAAATATGGGTCTTCNTTCGGAAGTGATTTTTTAGAGAAGCAAATAAATAAACAAGAACTAATTTTTTTCCCACATTATTTTTCTTATCGAATAGGAAAACTTCATAGGTTTGGGAAGCACGCCATTATAAATGTCAACTTTCAGGCTCAAAAACAAGTCCCCTGGCATTTATCCAACCAACCGGGACTGATCAAATCTGTCATAATTTACAAAAAAGATCCGCTGTACCAGACATTATCCTTGTCAAAAAGGCGAATTTCCCGGAAAATGTAAAAGTTGCCCGAGTTACTCCCATGTCAAAATGGAGATCCTGTAGAGTAAGCTCAGTTGCCTATTTACTGGTAGATTTCAGTATTATTTATAAAATCCTTGAAAGAGTTGTAACAATTGTACTGTAAAATTCTTCGATAAACACAGCCTTATTTCATTCAACCTATGCAGTTTTCGATCTAAGTACTCAACATCAAAGGCACAAGTAGAGTTTGCAGAAAAAATAGTTTAAGGTTTTATAGGTGAAATGTCAAATTTGACATTTATCACATTTTTTTTCTAAACTTAACTTTATACTATACAGTACACATGCAGTTGCTCATAGCTGGTGTAAAAGTTATTTGCATTACCGTCAGCAATAAGTAAAGATTCGTAACTGCCTATTCTGTGGGGATTCTTTACAAGGACCTCTATTCTAATTGATATAAACCAACGACATCTCAAAAACGTCGACATTTCCATGATTCGTTTCGCATGCAGTATCTTTCACAGCAACAAAAGTCTTGTCTCCCTCTTGCAATTGCATGATTTTTAGAAGCAGCGAAGGGGTATAGTAAATTCATCAAACCTTCACATTGTATTGAATGAAACATTTTGTTAAAAAGGTCAACAAGTCTACATTTTGGTAGTTTTTATTGAAGATAAATGGACTTGGAAGTTTCACATTGACGGAAATTCGAGTGATTAAGTACACATTGATTGTACTTGACTTTTTCTCAATGGTTTCTCGCCATGTTAAAAAACTATCAGAGTATCCATTGTAAGAGGTCTATTGGAGAAATCGGTAGACTTAAAGCAGATTGTTTCTCCTGAAGGCCTCAAATCTATTTACTCTTCATTATTACTTCCTTACTTTTCTCATTGTAAGATTGTTCAGAAATACTCTTCGTAATAACTTCTAGAAATAATTGCTCTGGCAACAAATTGTTCACATTTTAACAAATTTATCATTTAGGGCTCACAGTCAACCAATTTGATAGAATTAAGGATAAATAACAAACTTTATATTTAATAACATTTGTCACTCTATTATGCTTAATATCAACTTTTACACAATTGTAATTTCAGAGCTTCATCTGACTAAACTTAGGCTACGCTTCTTGAAAACCTTTGCCCGTCATGTTACGGCACGTGAAAAACCCCAACCGCGACATGTATAGCTTTGAATTTAGCACACATGGATGCATGCACATTTTCAAATTTAGACAATGTGAAAGACATTAGTAAAATTGCATCGACTGCAAACGGCGTTTTTGAAGGCGAGGCCGTTGTGCACGACTCGCAAAAAATCACTTTTTGTGCAACGCCAAGCCAACTCCTAGCACTGCCACTGTCATTACCAGCAGGGGTCCCGACCATTGCTTCACATTAGTCCAGTGCGCCCTCAGAGTGTGACAACAGTTTGTCGAGCTAGCTACGCCTGACCTCCCGTTGGTTAGTCTGCCATAGGTGGTGCTGTTGCTCCTAGTTGTGTCTGTACATTGAAGAAAAACAGAAAAAAAGGTGTTCTAACTTCCACATTATTCAATGAAACCTATAACTTGATGTAATAATGCAAGATCTGCAGACCTGGGACTACTGAGTCTGCTCTTTGTATGTGATTATGCGTATTTCTACCTAACCATAGAGCGGCGGGATAACTTGTTACCTATGCTAAGGAATGATTCGGTGTTAATCATCTCTGTACCAGCTAGTGCCTGATCTATATAAAGCCATGCAGTCGATGACCTCACGTTTGCAGTTTAATGAAAACCTTCGTCCTCACACAACAGGTACACATTAAAACATGTCTCGTGCAAAGTAAAAGGTTTAAAAGCGTACTATGATTGTCAGAGGCAGACGCAAGACTTGGCTTCCAGATATCTTTTCGTGGTGCACTTTCTCCCTTCATTTCCGCTAAGAAAGAGGCCCAGTCTGGTTCCTTCCTGGGTAGTAGAATCTGCATGTGGTTCCAAAACCTTAGGGGCAATAAGACGCGAGGCCAATCTATAATTTTAATATATGCATAACTACGGGTTGAAGAGCTAGTGGCCCCATTAAACATATACGACCTATTTGAAAGTTTGAATGTACATCAACACGCATAGGTGACCAAAGCGGACCCTCTTAAAACATGAGATCACCTCCATGCGTCCACTTGACGTGGGCTCGGCGGTTTTGACGCTTTAAAGATGCGTGCAAGTCAACTTGAAAGTTTGGTGTTATGAGTAGCAATCAGTGGTGTAGCCACGGGGTGCCCCCCCACTAGTAACATCCTAGCTACGCCAATGGTAGCAATGACTACCTGTTTTTACAATGAGGGCCTGATTGCCCAAACAGGCACAAGAGGCACTGTTGTTGGGACTTCTGAAAAATTCCAGGCATGTACGAAGATATGCCTCTCATGATACATGTGCATTTCGATTACCGGAAAACCTTCAAACTAGTTACTGTATAGCAGGCTACAGCTACTGCATAGCTAACATGAAATGTGAGACCTCCAGCTCTTACCAGCGCAATGAAATTGGTGCTGGTGCCTATTCTTGCGACACTGGGCGTGCGACTAGCCAGTGGTGTAAGTGGGGCTCTCATTTTGCAGGGGAGTGCGCACGTGGGGGCTCTCATTTTCTGGAGGGGCACTCAATTGGTTCAGTCACAAGACAAATGTGGACTAATACCAGATATTCCCCTCTAAGTTTTAAAGGGGGGGGGGGACGCGGGGACACAGGCCCCATGATCTCTGTAGTTCTTTCTGCCACTGTGTCTATTGTAGTGTTCATGGAACACCTAATGCGGCCCTATTGACAAAACGCGAATTGCATTTATCTGTGATGCTGCATATATACAACAGACAATGGATAACCATCAAAGGTGGCTTAACAGATCCTGTAATTAACCTCTTTCGAACAATTCAATTGCTCATTTCAACTATAGATGTAATGGGAATTGTTTCTTCCGTTGCAGACTTACAAATAGTGGAACATGTCAGGCTCACGGGAGATGCGATTGTTGAAGCCGATATAAAGGTCGTCCCAGAAAAGACCCCATCGCACCGTCTGACGGTGTACCCCAATACGGTTCTCCATCTGAACAATTAAAGGAATGAAAAAAGAAAAAAAAAGATTAGAAGCCCGCACTCGGTCGTTTCCTTCACTTTCTTTCTCAACTAATAAGAAAGGTTTTTGTAGTGTAAAACATGGACTCATGAATATCGCCCCAGCTTATAGTATCGCGCATACTTAATTTCAACCAGGCACTCGTGTGAAGCTAGGATTTCATGCATCCTTGAGACGGAATTCCACGGGGTCCACGTTTCACTCGGTGTGTCAATGATCATTAACTTACTCAGCTAGCTACGGGTAGCACTTTGCCGAGCGGACTGCAAGAGCAAAAAAATTTCCTATTTGGAACGTGTCGGAGAAGCTTGGAAAAGTTTCTTTCAGTAAGGCCGAGTATAGAGCCTGCTTTTTTGACGTCACAAACGTGTTTTTCAAACAGGTGACTGCTAAAACCATGGTTGGCCGTCGATACAAAAATAAAAAAAACACAAAGTGTTAAGAATCCCGCGCAGCAATCAGAATACTGGATAATAATGCATGTATTACTAAATATTTACTAAGAATACAACCCTATTCAAAATCGATGAGACAAATGTCTATTTGAACGAATTGGAGGTAACATCGAAAACCAACCCAAAGGTGATATTTCTGCAAACTCTGGCCGCCCATACAAGTTGTAGGCAAAATGAGAGTGGTCTATAAAGAATTATTAGTTTTCTCATAATGACTCAGACAGTGTTTATTTGAGCTCTCAGGCTGGGCGCAAAAGTCGTGGCTGCGGCAGGCAGTCACACGCATGTCTATGTAAGTGGAAGTTGCCATTGGCTTATGGTTGAAATATATATGCCAATCATACGTTTGAAGCCAAACCACGGTGGTTGTGCGCTTTTTGTATTGCGCATGTCTGGTGTGTATTAGACTCACATTGTAGCCGTTCATCGGTATATCAACAGTAAAAACACCGCCAACTTGTGTGAATTGCGAGAGTCAAGCCCTTACGGAATAATGGTTTGTGATGTATGGGGTGTGGGTTCGAATCCTGGGTCAAAATTGAAGACAAGGAGGGTTTTCCAGGAAACTAAAGCCCGAATATTGTAGGAGCCTAATTTCACACGTGAAGTTTTCATGGTTGGTTGAACATCATAGATGTCATGCATGGTTGTGAACCGTGGTTTGGCTTCATACGTGTGATTGCATATATGGCTCTCATGGATATAATCTGGTTAGTAAGTGACTTCGTCACAAAGGCGCACGCGCCACGATTTGCACGCTCCCATTGGACGATCGCTGAAGTTGCGCGTTAACTTTCGGTTCCATGGTTCTATGGGTGAGTTCGATTAGCTTAGTTAGTCTAACTTACACGAGAGCGTTTGTTTAGCCATCACGTGATCTTCGTGCCTGCCCTGGTGTCAGCCACCTCTACCCCGGCTGGCGAGAGGGTCTCTGGAGGCTGCCCTAGTGTAATGACGTCACGGATGGACTGTTCGAGCATGGACATGATGGAACGTTGCGGGGACTGGACGTTTTTCGCAGAATGCCTTGGCGAATACACTGCAATGTTCGATTAGCTTCATTTCGAGGCTTCCCTTGCGTGTAACACCGGCGTATTCAGGGAAGCTAATCGAACGCACCGTGTGTAAACGACGATCAATGGACGTACTCTATGTGCTGTGCAGTGGGCGTGGTTTAAACTGAAGTGACGTCACACTTACGAACCGGGTAGGTGCATGTGCTATTCCCTGTCATAGACTTATTGTTGTGACGCAAGATCGGTACCAAGGCTTTCTCGTATGGAAAGTTCACATTATTTGTTTGTAGCTTCTTATCTCAGGGAGCTGTGCTCAAGATTTTTAGTCTATGATGAGTGCAATGAAGAGGTATATGTTCGTTCTCAAAATGAAAAACACATGTTAACCGAATGACGTCAGACAACATGCGCACCTCAAGATAATTATGTTCTCTTTCTGGTCGCTCTGATGGGAAGGTCGGTTCCTCTCCAAGAAAGTCAACTAGAAAATCGTAGCCTCCAACAACGGGCTGAAAATCGTCATCCCTCTCAATCATCTATAAAAGAAACACATTAAACAATGCGTCTCGGTCAATCTCAATATCCCTTCTGCTTGCTCCTGTGTGCGTGACTGGATGAAGGAAAATCGCTAGTGAAATAGGCAAATTACTTTCGCATCTATAGATATGGTATAGGATTTACAAATTGACAACGACACACCAGCACAGCATAATCAAACAATAAAAGTGTTACTAATGTAGACAGATCTGAATTTTCAAACATTACATCTCTTATGACGAATCTTTCTGACAAAACAAATAATTTTTTTGGAAGTAAGCCTTTTTTTTAAGAAGGGGCTTAAGTTTTGTTTTCCTTAAAGAATCCGTAATGTAAATTTCGTCTTTAGAACGTTTTGTGCAATTTCTACCCCTCTTAAATGTAAGAAAATATCATAAATGTCCATTGGCTCCTCTCATTACAAAATATACTCTTTAAACATTCATAATTCTTCTCCTGACAAACGAGGCTGAAGTCATTCTTGGAAGATACAATTCATTATAGGGGCTTCTGTTTAAGAGACCAAAATGTGCTCATTCAAAATATTCATTAGAAAACTTTGCTCACACTGGCTAACTGTAATGAACTGAAAAAACAAAGAACCATGAAAGTAAACAAACTTACGTATTCAAAATAAAATCTTGGAAATTTCTGGTACCAAAAAGAGCTCTAAAGCATGGGATTCTGCCACAGACGAAATCAGCTATGCAAATTTGCATTCGCATAAAAACAAAAAAGGCAATAAAATGACCTTTAAATGGATAAAAGGGGCACAAAAGAATATATACCAGATCTGCGTCATACACTCACTTTGTATGGTTCCCTTAACTCAATGTGTTTGAACAAGACAGTTCGCCCATTTCCAATTAATTATACGCCCAATTAACGAATATAAGCATTTGAATCTGTTGTCTATAGGTCAAGGGCTTCAGTCCTTTGAAAAAAATGGGCGAGAACGCAGTGACAATAAACTTAGCCGTAGCCCTGAAAGCCTGTTTGGACACGGCCTTACCGAAGTTTCCAACTGAAGTTAGTCAACACGCGTTCCTGCAAGTTATGGCAATATTCACCCAGTTTTATATAATAAACAATTAATTAATCAAACTGATAAGCAAGTGTAGAAATATGCCAACTGTCACGTTGAACCGGACATAAATCTTTTTTTATCCATATTTTAAAAATAAAGGTATCACCATTTTAACTTAATACAGAGGGGTCACACTTGTCAAAAACTCGGAGGATGATAAAAGATGCCTACAAGAAATGAAATAGCTGGACACTGAAATCTGAGCACATTGCTGGTTATTTTACCAATTCCCTCAAAGTTTAAGGAAAAGTGCATCAGTAGCAAGTGGGAAAAATTTATATCAACCACATCAAAATTAGAAATATGGTGGAAAACGTTTGGAGTGATAAAAGGTAATCCAAAGTGGGATGAGAGGTGACAAAATATTATTTCAAAGGCGGGCCGATGTTGTGTATTTGCCGATAGATAGACAGGATCGAAATCGTTTAATTCTTTCGCAGATGGATAGGATTGGTTGAAACTCTTTCATTCAGATTTTAATAGCAATCTGCACTCAAAACGCTGGAGCATGAATAATCCAGAATTTATCGAGTTGTACCCCTCTACAAGGCTGAGATCCGCCATCCGCCACAACCACATTTTCGGGGTGACTTGTGAATTATTTTCCAACTTTACAAGAGGGTTACTGGGAGCGCTTACCCTGATAACGAGGTTGTAGTTCTTGAACCCCGCCCATCTGTAGTAGAACTGGATCCACTCTGGATACGCAAAGATCTCGTCTTCAATGTTAGAGTTGATCTTGTTGACGTATTTCTCAAAATCCCAGCTGCAGGATAAGTACCAGAGTTTACATTCGAGTCACAAATCAAAGTCTCAACTGATATCTTCCATTGTGACAGTATATACAGCTATCATGACTGCTTACCAAAGCTGAGCGCATTTTTGTTTTTGATCAGACTACAACAGGAGATCAACAACAGTGTGTTCTGTTTGTTCTGTGCCTTGTCTATCTTTGTGTGCAACATAATTGTGTTAATATTGTGTGAAACGTTTTAACATTCAATGTTTGCTTCGACGTTATCGTTAAACAATATTATTGATGAATACAAATACCACGTCTATATCCCATCCTGGTAATCGCCCACACCTGTAAGTTTTAAGGCCGGTTCATACTTCAGGCAAATGCGAAAGCGAAGCGAATTTGACGAAACAAAAGATTTCCAACGAAATTTCGCTCGAGTGAAAATATGTTCAACTTTCGCGAATTCGCAACGCGACTACTGGATCCAACGTCACAAACTCGCGTTTGTGTTCGCTTTGGTGTGAAGGCCGCTTCATACTTCGGGAATCTGAACACATTTCAACTCGAGCGAAATTTTGCTGCACATATTTAGTGACGTCAAATTCGCTTCGCCTTTACTTCGCCTGCAGTATGAAGTTAACTGGCCTTAAATTAAAAGGGTCCCATGTTTACCAGCTTTGCTTCTTTTGAGCCCCTCTGCAGTTTTCACTCTCCTTTGGTAGAATAATTTTCGAGATATATCTACGCGTATATATTTGTGAACGCTGTGGAAATAAATGAACTGAACTGAAAATGGGCGTAAATCCCTATGGCGGATCATATTTCTCCCACACTTTCTGACTGAGCGGATGGGTTACTGAATCATTCCGCCCGCATTTTTACGTGCTGAGAAAAAAATTAGGTTTAATGTGAAGAATTGTTTGTAGTTCCGAACAACCACAATAATATTCTAGTTGTAAAGAGCCACAAATACCGCACTGATGTAAAGTTCTGCAGAGGTGTACTGTACATCTGGATCATGAACATCGTCCCTGAGGGTGATATGGTGTCAGTACCCCCCACAGACTTTTCAAATTTCCATGGCCGGGTAAGTCATCTGCCCCCTACCCCGTCCCCCAGTTCCCAGTACAAATTTACGCCACTGGAACCGAACTGGACTGAGATAGGCCTATGACTTGCTTTACCAACATTTCCAACTCGGGGAGACAGTTGTAAAATATCGCTAAACTAACCGGCTTCGGGATGGAGGTGGGAGGGGCGAGTTGAGTGGAATTAAACTTAGTTGAAGAGCCATGTACGTGGCTAGAATTTGAATTGCGTCTTTTTGCCCTGGTACGAGGACGACCAGAGCACACTGGTCGAAACGTCGAGTTCACACTCAACAGTTCACACTCAACAGTTCACACTCAACAGTTCACACTCAACGGTTATCAGAACCATAACTCTTTCAAAAGAGATCCATCCACACGGTGTTACGGCAAGCCCTCTCTTTAGTCTATATCCACCATGGAAAGCTTAAAGTTTTATCTAATATAATAATGTAAAGCTTGAACTACTATTCAACAAACTGAGTTGTACTAGTTAATAAAGTCGTCATGTAGTAACGTAGTTTAATCACTCTTATTACCTGTCTTTGAAGACTTTGCTTCCTGCTGGAGGATCATGAATGAAATCACTGTGGCATAGAAAACAGTTGAATGCAGTGCGGTTAGTAGGCATATTTGGTTTGCTTGTTGGTTTGTCCGTGGTTGACAGGTTTGTCTTTTGCTCGAGTTATCATTTATTTTTTTCTTGACTGGTCACTTATCAGCCATCTGGTCAGTCAGTTTTGCGAGTAGATATTTAAACAGTCAGCCGATCTAACACGGCTGCCTATCTGACAGACGTGTTGGTAAGAGAGTTATTGGATCGGCAAAACGGTCGACGGGCCTGTTTTCCGGGCCATGGCTCTGCCATGCCATTGACCATTTGGGTCACTCATCTCTAGAAGTGACAGCCATTTTAAGCTTACAAGTGAGGTTACAGTCAGCAGGTCATTCAGGGACAATAAGTGTTCCATCGGGAAGTCACAAGCCAAGTCACCAGTATTTTGTATATTAACCCTAAGTTGCCGACATCCTTTTTTGGCACTGGTAACCGATGGAACCTTGCTTATAATGATGCTAAGCAGAGCACCAGCTAGTTTTGCTTAAGTATTCCAAACATGGCACCCTCTGTTGCTTTCGTAGATCTTAATTGTTCCCCCCCCCAAAAAAGGAAATTTGCAGCACCTGCAGAAATTCCTTGCAATACCCACAAGCAATTGCACTGGTATATTCTGAAGCTCAGGTCGTCGTTCAAGATCGAATTCACATATGGGCCCATGACATGAGTTTTGTTGAAAAATATTTGTTGGAATTTTCTATTCTTCTTAAATGTAAGAAAACTCCATATTGACACCCCTTGGTTACTCTCACTGGAAAACTACAGGTTACATTTTCCATGATGCAGAGGCACATTGTTTGCGTAATGTTATTGCAGGAAGTTCGGGTCCTCTCTGTCTGAATTGGGAACTAAATCGTGCTTATTAAAATATTTAAGAGCAAATTTTGCTCACTTGAGTACTACTCTGAACAGAAAATGTAACGACTTACCAACGTACATGTTAACAAAATTTACAAACACAAATTAATAATAAATTCGGGCATTTATTAAATGCAGACATCATACCCTGCTCATAAATACTTCAATTCGCATAAATTTATCCATTACAAAAAAAAACAAAAGGTAAAAAAGTCCCCATCTCAACAAAAATGGAAATAAAGTTAAATGGGAAAAAAAAGAGTTTTTATAAGAACTGCATCAAAAGATTACAGAGCCTGGGCCCATTTACCTGTCTCCACTGATTGCTTTCTGTAAATCCAGCACCGCACCTGGGCGGGGAGTCCACGTATTTATATGAGGGGCGTTCCGCCGGATCAGATCGTTCAGTGCAGCTGGGTCGTTCTTGGTATTGACCGACCTGATGTACCTGGTGATCGGCAGGAAATAGTCGTTTAGTTTCAAGGACTGAGAAACATCATTCTCGGTAGCATTCCCCGAATAGGCGAATCTGTGCACTGCCCATTTCCAGACCAAGGGGGCATTTCCAATGCCCGATCAACTATTGTTTACTGTTCCAGTTTGTCATCTCGAAGACTCGGAGTACACAAAACAAATTGCAACTATCACGCCCCTGTCTGCATTTTGGACGTAATATACGCACAAACTAGGACACATAACTGAAGTAGTAATACAATTCACAGACATGCAAAAGTGTCGCAAGGCAACTTGGCCTGATGTTGTAAATCCCTTTCCAATCCCCCACCCCAAATATAAAAGAAATCTAGACTTCACTGACTGATCAGAGGGGTGTGCCTCAACGAAGTAGCCGGCAAAGGGACAGTAGACCTTCGGGTTAGTGTCCCGTACAAGCCTCATCTTGTAGTCCAGCAGTTTACGACGTTCGCGCTTCACAAACTCGGCTTTCCATTCCTCTTTGGACGAAAAAGGGGAAAACGGTTATCTCCTGCACGAGAGGGAGTGAGCATATTGCTGAGTGCCACTCGAATCACAGAAGTTTGGCACCTCGACTCAAGTTCTGTTGGGTATAAACTGACTCATCATAATTTGAATCATTACGAGCAAATTATCGACGCATTTCAAGAAGCTTTTTGGAAGACTTGAGTAGACTCTACTCAAAGGATAATAATCCTGGAGTCCGAAAACTGCAAAAGTAGAAAAATGTCATTCTGATTTTCAGGTAGCAGAAAGGTAGAAAACTCTAAAATTGCATGTTACAAAGACGTAAAATCTGCTTTTTAACAATTCTGATAGCAGAGAAGCAGATGGCCACTTTTCGTCCTCCATTATCTTGTTCCAAAACTGATTACAATGCGCGGCGTTAGATGCGCACACTACAGGGGGAATTTGAACTGCTACGGCTATATCGCTATATCCAGCAAGAAATGAGTGCCTCCCATTATGTCCACTCATTATAAACACTCTAAACTACTGTTACCTAACACATCCCCCCTAGATGTCTGAAAAGAATTCCTAAGATTGCAGTGAAACAATGACCAACGCAAGGGGGGGGATTCTCCCCGTCTCGTATCTTGCTTCATATGGCCATTTGGCTAGACGAGCAAAGGGACTATCGTCTTTGGCAGCTGGAGGGAATTACATGACAATTTTAAATCTAGGCTGTATGCTCACATGGTCAAAGTGTTTTGTAGAAAGGCTCAAGACACTGGAATGTGACGTCAGAAACATACCGACGCCTATGTGTTATGTTACAGGAAGTATCTAAGCTCTGGCCGGTTTCATGCAGTTGGCTAAATCACCTATGGTGACGACTCCCCTGTTTTTTCGATTTTACGAAGTCGGCCGCTGGAAAAGTAAATAAAAGCCCAGTCTACCTTCCATTGGCGTCGCGGGAGGGGGTGCTACACCAACCCCAGGAAAAAAGCCGAAAAGAGGGGAAAATAAATGCGAATGGCATTTTAAGAAGAGATGAAATGGAATAAAAATCACTAATCTGCTTGAAAAACATCGAAACTGACCAGTGACTACTCCCTTGCACTGTTTGTCGTTTTTCAGTCAGTTGCCGAAGAGTGCTCGCCCCCCGGGATATTTCTGCCCCAGAAAAATGTTTTGTGCCCACTCTGGGCGGCGACACCCAGCACCCTTCAGAACGGAATTTGGTTGAATATCCCTTTTCGCATCCATCCCTCGGTCAAAATTAATAACCATAACAACCTTTGCTACGCCATGAATGGAAAAGATATTCACAGTGCAATTCAGTCAACATCTCTGTGTAGACTTTGGGGAAAAAAGAAAATTCAACACAATTAAAACAAAGTCGAAATGGTTGAATAAAAATCAGACAGCATCCCAGATCATTATTTTCCACAGCATGCATATAGTAACATGGGTTTCACCACATTTTAGGGGCAACTGTTTCAGATGGAAATATCGTCAAAATGCATTGAGAAAGTGAGAAACTTAATTATGCGTTCTTCTTGTTTTGTCGAAGGGGGTATCTAAAAGTTTTCCTTTTATTTAATCGTTTGCATTCTCTGATACTGTCTGACTTAAAGATAGAAGACCACGAGGGATTGTGGGACACACGTATACCTGTGTATTTCCCGCCGGAAAATGTCATGGGGAAGCCCGAGGCACCGCCGGCAAAATCACTTAGCATCAAGTCTACACCCGAGGGCAAACGTCCACCGTTGGGATTGGTGCAGTCTACTGTGTTTAAAATAAGGTGACCTGCGTGTATTACATAAAGAAAACACGATTAATTCACATTAATTTTCTAGGGAGCTCTGGCAGTTGTCATCCAAGTAGTTGAGATCCCGACATATTTTACTAGTAGGGTGATGACATTTTACAGGCAAGATGTCGACGTCCAAATGTAAGACAGGCTTGATTATCATGTCATGTCAGCATTCTGAGAATGGGACTTCAGCTTCCAGGCATGTTGTGTCTTGGGATGACGGCATATTGCAGGCAAAATAATAAACAAGTTTGGTATTTCAAATAAGCAGGGTCATTCGGGAACAGAGCACGCACGACCGAGTCGGGTTTTGCCAGGGGCTCCCCGAAAGGACAGACAACGCACGCGCGTCCTAATGACCTCGCGTCATCACGTCCAAAACGCGTCCCGCGCACGCATATGTTCTTTTCAGGAAGGTAAAGAACGGACGTTATGCTCTGCGTTGCACTTTCAAATGGAGTTTTTCAAAACTGGATGAGTCATTTTTCTTTAAAACGTCATTTTTCCCCCCCAGGAATACTGAGTTGTGCACATGGAATAGACAAAATTGGAAAGAATAATAGTTGAAGTTTGTGCTACGGTAAATTACCCAGAAAGAGATGGAAAACTGAGTCGAGAAAGAGGAATGTCCTTTCATAAGTAACTTCCCCTTTCATATCTTGTCTTATGATTTATGTAGGTCTATAACATTACAGAGTATAACACGTATCAAATCAAACAACAGAAATAAATTTATATAAGGGGGCGTGAGCTTTCAAGAACGTTGACATAGAAGTTTGCTGAATGTTTCTTGATGACCACTCATCACTCATACGATATGGACTCATAAGGTGCTGTCGACTGCAGCCTTGAATTACAAGCTTTCGAATACGACTTTCCATTAAAGCTATGCCGCTTATAAGTATTTCTGTTACGTTTTTAGATGGGAAACGCGTATCATAGGCTTCTCGAATTTTTCCTGGGCTCTGCCATTACTAGTCACGTGACGTGAATGAGGCTAGAAATTTTGAACGCGCAGAAACTCGGCGTGACGATCACTTCTCACTGCAACTCTGCAGATGGTTGTGCAGGCGCATGTTGCGTGAAGAAATATCAGCAATTCTTAGTTGGTTATCCAATACCCTGACATCACTCAACGCACTTATACCCACGCCAGTTCGGTAAGGCTGTGTAAAAATGGTGGATCTAAAACATTTCAAACGCTGTCATATTGCTAAACCAAGGAAGAAATGCACAACATAGAAAGCTACCCCGAATACTCAAGCACCTGACATATTAGTATGAGCTATACGACATGATATTGCATCATCGGTTTCTTCATCATATAGAAATTAACCTCATCATCAAATCCTAGAGGTACCACAACACCCTTGCAGTGAGTGAGTGTGAAGAACTCAATTTGACCAACCATAATCTACGTCTCAAAAATAAACGTTTCTTGGAAAAGATAGCTTTATGCCAGAACGGCTTACCTTTGTAGTCGACGAGTAAGCACGTGTCCATATCAGGGTGTACACCATCCATCATAATCATAAATCGCATGTCTTTGTTAATCTGCTCAAATTTGAATTGAAAAGACAAAAGAAGTACCTCATGTCTTTGTTTTAATCTACATTACTGCTCAGGGCTGCAGGTTTGCACTGTGCATGAAATCACCACACTCCGAGTAGAAGCGAGGCTACACTTGCAAAAGCACACACTGGGCGTCGTTACGCGGTAGGGTGCACAGTGTAAGTTTCGAACGTATCCAATGTTGCCACTCTAGCCCCTTCTGGACCCTGCTATGCAAAAAACACCCATACTAGTGGACTGTGGGATGGAGGAGGGGCTTAGTGCAGCCCCAAAGAACTAATCACCACAGGTATTGTTTAAAATCGGTGGCACGTCCCCAAACAAGAAAAAAGATGGTAAAGGAAGGGAGACATTCGGTAACAATCTAACGACACCTTAATGGATCCTAACCAAACTTGACACATTGAATTTTCATGAATACGTCCTCAGAAAAAAGTCATGGGTAGCCATGGAAACCATTACAATGGGAAAGAGCCAACCAAATCTTTTTACATATAGGAGTCTTCAATTTTTTTGGCACGAAACATCTTTAATGTTGAGAATAAAACTCAGTGATTCAAACATTTTGCTCTTCTACAGTAAAGACATGACCAAGAACTTAGGTGTTTAAGTATTGTAAAACAACGATGGATCACAAGAATCATGTCCAGATACCGTATTTTTTCAGTCAAACTTGGAATCTGACGGGGAAAAGGGGTTTTGAGTGGGCAAGATTATCCGCTTCTCTCACCTCTATCCACGTTCCCAATCTTTTGATGTTAATATTGTTGAGTTTTACACTGCTCTGCTCCAACCTCACGAACACCGGCATGGAGGTGTCGCCCACGTAGATTGGGATGTCGGGATTGCGCTCAGATAACACCTCCAGCGTTGGGTAACTGTCAAGCCAACAGGAAGGTACGGGTGCTAGAAGTTATGTGTGTTACTATATCGATGATGGTTGCCGCCCGGGCAATTTGTCTTGGAGAGAGCCGCATTTGTACGTGCAATATGTTATTGCTTTTTTCAAGCCGTCAAACCTAGTTTCTGATCTAAGCGGGATTTTTAGTACTTTGTAAAGGGACTTTACAATAGTGTGCGCACGAGATTGAGCAGGAAAATTCTGTATAGATTAGAAAGTAATAGCAAAAACGATTTAATGGGATTTTCTGAAGAAAAAACTGAACAAAGCTAGAAACCCTGAGAGAAAATGATCAAAATCGCACCATTTACTTTTCAATGGCCCTTGCCGCCAAGACCATTTGTGTGCATGCGTGCATAATTACGAATTTACTAGAGAAAGGCCTGTTGTTCTACCTTGTACCACTTTATCTCAACCATACTGAGCAGCCAGTAAGCAACCATTATGGAGACAACTCAATCATTGGCTGATTCTCCAGCTGAGAAAACAGCAAAGTTAAACGCCACTCTTGAACAGATATGCAGGCAATAGGAAAGGACACCTCTAATTCGTGCACCCTCTCCGCAGTATACATTAGCATTATGCATAAGTGCAAATCAACGTGATCATTGACGGAACAATTGGTAGTGGAATTTCAGACGTGATTTCAAGAACGACTGAATTAGAAATGGATTCGGTCAGAAGAGGTTCAACAAGATTATGGTAGTAATGCCGGCGTTTTCAACATCATTTTTGTGGTGACGTGCACACGTTGTACCCAGGGAATACTACAGTATAAATAAAACGACTATAAGTACAACGATATAACAATTTCCGATGCCCTTTTCCCGGCTGCAATGGTTATCATATCTACATTGTTCTTGTAGTTGGTAGATGAATGTGCAAGTTTTCGTCTAATGGGCCCATTGATATGCTGTGCAACTGCCTGATCCATATTCATTATAATGTTGGATTGAGGTTTTCTTTGCAATGTCACTTTTGAGGTTTAGAGTTTATCCTTTGCTTCATATGCGATAGGAGCCCATAAGGAGACAAGTTTCCTCGAAATAACTCACAAGGACCCTTCCCTATTACAAGCGCAGATCCTGAATAATTGGTCGAAACCCCTTAAAGGCTTGCTCTCCTCGAGTTTGGATTAGAAAATAATATCGATTAGGCAAATGTTGAGGTTCCAGTCTTTTTGCGCTAGTATGTTCCTATAAGGTACCCTTATTTGGTCGGTCATAGGATGGTTAGTCTCTTCTATGTGCTGGCTTCTGGTGTTCTGGATTTTGTTTAGCGTCCCCTCTTTGCAACCAAAACCCTAGTCTAATCTAGTCTTAATCTTCGCGAGACTTGAGTCTTGGGTCGTTAGACCTTGCGAGATCTCGATGCCTTGTCTGCGTGAAACCACATTTTCTCATGAGTGTTTTTTTGACGGGTCGACTTGAATCAGAATACAGGTAACGGCCTGGCCACTTACTTCAAATGGTCGGAGTGAAGGTGGCTGATGTATATGAGGTCGGCTTTGACCAACCTGTCCAAGCAGTCTGGTGGCGGCTCGTGCATCAGCCACCAGCCACGGGCGAATGCGGGGCCCATCAGCCACGGGTCCGTGATCATTACCAGATCTCCCAGCTTTAACTCTATGCAGGCATGCGTGATGTAGGTGACCTGTGTAGGTGACAAACGGGACACATAAAAACTTCAGCATCTACGAACTATCACTCGAAGGTCGACTGAATTGACCGTTTTTCCCTCGAAGTCTAAAAAAGGAGAAAAAAAATCTAAATGTCTTATGTCAAAGACTTTTGTTCTCTTCCCTCTCTCTCCCATGCTAATCGAAAGCTATATTGCCCACAATATCCGACATCACTGACACCACGAACTGACACTAAGTTGTGCGCGAGGTGATCTCATTTGTGCGCATTTTAGAGAACTGAGTGGTTTTCATTTTTACGAACTCTGTACGTTACGAACGAACTCTGTACATTTTCGTTTTCACGAACTAATTCTACAAGTTAAAACGATTTCTAATTCAATTTTCGGTAGGGCAGCAAGTAAACAGATGGATTAAATTCGTGTCAAACCTTTCAAAGCATTTTTTCCTGCATTGCCATATAACAAGCTTGGATGTCAGTCAATTTAGCTTCAGTGTCCGATGTGCGCGCGCGATACCGGATGCTGCTTCGGAATGAAACCGAAATTGTTAATACGAACTGATACGCAGTTGCAACGGAGTGGCAGTTCGTGGTGTCGGTGACAAATTATGGACGCCCAAAGTTTAAAGAAAAATAAAAAAATTCTCCGAAGTATTTGACATATGTCTAAGACTTTTTAAAACTTTGTAATTTGTCCATATTTTTCAGTATTGATTGTAGAAGACCCACTGAAGAAAAACTCAAACAAATCAGCTATTAGGCTCATCGGCACTGTTGAACTCTAGTTTCCTTTGCATGAAACGAATATGTCTATTCCCCATGGATGGAATGCCAGTCCCTCCCAGGTTGCTACCCATTATGCTGGTACCCATTCGTACCCCTGGGCGGAGAGAGGCAAGCAGGGATTTTGAAGTGACTTCTCCATGCAAGGCTACAACTTATTATCGGCAGCTGGATTTGAACCCCTGATCCAGTAGCGTAACTTTGTGCCGGAAATGGGGGTGGGGGGGTGGGGGATGACTTGCCCGGCCATGAAACTTTGAAAAGTGGGGAGAACACCTTTTGACTCTACATGATATTGATGCATACCTGTAAAATGTATTCAGAAGGGCCTGTTTGTGGTTTAAAACTGTTTTTCCTCTTTTGAGTGATACTGAATGCATTTTAGTGGTTAGAACTCTAAAAAATCATCGAAATCCGTTTTAATTTTTTACTCACCACAAAAAAGTGGGGGATGATTCAACCGCTTACCCCCACCTGTTTGTGCGTGTGTAGAGGGGGACATATACCTCCACCCCCCCAGGATTTACACCCATGCACTGCTCCTCTGATCACGAGTCACAAAGCTTGTACTTCTATCATCTAAGAAAACTCAAGGATGTAACGCAAAAAGCGCTCAATATAAAAACGACGAAGTACAAAATTACATTCAGCGGCGCGTCTTTAGAGGCTTGTAACACCTCCTCTCCCTGCAGTATCTGGAGCCTAGGTTGGGAGAAATTATTGCAGGGGACATGATAAAAGGGGATTCCGTATATCAATCCTCAATGGCAGTGATCCAGTCTGACTGTTCATTATGTTCAACGTGGCGATGCAATGTTAGCAGCGCATGCTATCTTTGCAGATTGCCAGCGGTGTTTGACTCAACCTTCAGATTTTGTACTCTTGATCCATTATTCAAGAGCACTAAATTCTTGCTAAGGAAATTCCTTTATATAGATGTTGACTACGATTGACTTTATAATGTTATCGGAAGTTTAATCGCCGTTACTACTCCTCGATCAGTATGCAGTAAACCAGATGCTGATGCAGATAGTTGATCTTTTGATATCTGTTTTGTGTTCTGCATGCGTAGAGTAAGTAAGATTTGAAGCTTTGCATGGGGGAAGTTACATGAGAGGTAGGCTCGTGGGTACACAATGGAATCAATCTCTTTTTTTGGAGTTGTGGTTATAGAAGAACCAGTGAATGTTGACTCAATGCTGTGGCCGTCCTTAGGAGAGTCTGCCGGACTCGAGCGGACAACTAGGTTATAAAGGTAATCCGAGAGCGGTGGAGCGTGGAACGGGATTGCGGGTTGTGTAACTGCTGCGCATGCACCGGGGCACGAAGGTGTTGCATCCTGTGGTGGTGCCGCGCCGAGATGCAGAATTGGCGGAAACCTTGGGTTCGGGTATAGAGGACCCTTATGCCTCGTGGTTGGTATGGGTTACGGGTGTGGAGGACCCTGCTGCCCGGGGTGGGAATCGTCTTGGGGTGCTATATAGTATTGGGCGCCAGATGTCGCTGAGCTTGAAACCGATGTCTTAGGGGACAGTGGTGTGCCAGAAAATCTCGACGGCTTCTCTGATTCTTCTTGAGAGCCAGTTCTGGATGGGGGCGATGAGTTTTCTGCATTGTCCTATTTGATGTGGTAGTCCGAGGAGTGTGCGTGTTTGACGATGGCCGACTTGTCGTATTATCCGTGCGCACGGTGCTCTTAGGCACGCCTGGTGGGGAGGTTCCTGCCGGTTTCTCCCATGTATACTTGCCCGCATTCAAGTGGAATGCGATATACACCGGGATGACTGCTGGGTGGGTGCTTTGTCCTTGTGGGTGTGGAGTACAGACTGCAGCTTGTTGGGTGCCGGGTAGACTTGGATGTTGGCCGACTCTAGGGTAATGCAGAGTTGGTGGGAAGTGGAGCCCTGGTATGGTAGATATACTGTGGCGGTGGTGGTTGGGGGGCTTTGGGTGTAAGCGCCCCTAGTGTCCTTGGAGGGGGCTTGGAAAGCTGATGCGCTTGTGGTGGCAGCTGTTCATTTGCAGGGCCGTCTTGATGTGCTTGTCACAGGTTGCATTGGTCGCCGATTTCAAAGGTTCCGTGGACGAGGGTGCGGTTGACTGATGTCTTGATGGCTAGTTGGTGGAAGGTCTCTGGTGCAGGTACCTATCGGTGTGGGTGGGATTGCGGTGTACACGGTGGTAAAGGGTGCCGTCTGGATTCCTGGACAGGTGGACATCCAGGAAGGAGTATGGAATTCCATATATGCCGTCGCCCGTCGCCTTTTGCTTTTCAAAAGCAAAAGGCGACGGACGACGCACGACGGGGCGACGCACGACGGACGACGCACGACGACAGATATGGAATTCCATGAAGGAGAGTTCTCCGTCTTGCTCTTGTTCCATGCTGAACTTGGAAGAATCTTAGACAGGAAGATGTTGACGGGCGGAGGTGGCGGTACAGAGCTGCTGGGATGGAGTCGGAATTGTGGAGGGCGAGGAGCTTGCTGGCAATGCGTTCTCGGTGGCTTGGGTGGGGTACTTGGACAGAGGACGGTACGCGCAGAATGTGAGGATGTCTTGTACCCTCTTGGTGTAAGCTGTGCGATCCATGACCACGGTGGTGTTGCTCTTGTCACCCGTGATGATATGGATGGTCTTATCACTGCGGAGATCACGGAGGGCTTCAACTTCGGGCTTGGTGAGGTTGGGCTTGGCTGTGGTGAAGCCGGGATTTTGACGCGGATGTTGAGTCGCACATATTGCTGCGATTTTTTTCCATCAAGGCAGGTCGCGAGTGAGTTGCTCGGCTATAGACACAGCAATTGCTTTTTGACGTTGTGCCCAGTGCGTTATGCCAAACTGCCCGACCGCATAACGACTTGAGATCAAGCCGAACATATAGATCATTGCGCGAGCGCGTGAAAACTAGCTTGCTAGAAAAATATTGCGGCAATATCTGTGACTGGAGATACAAGTCATAAAATTGGTCGCGAATATTGGCGTCAATATTAGCGGTTGAAGAGCGAGTGGTGAATTGTGGTCGCAAATATTGGCGGTAATATTGACGATTGGCGATGTCCCTCTAGGGCTACCATAAGAAACCGTGCGAAGCCACAACCACATACCATACCCAAGGATACGGCCCGCTGTGTCAAAAATGACAGAATGCTCAAGGCCATGCATGGGTACACATACATCCGTTCATGATCCGTTATAGTGAGCGCTGCTTGGCTTAGCCAGTACTGGTGCTGATATAACGTGTGATTTCTTATTAAAACAAGATAGAAATGATACTTTTAGAGGAAGAGAGCCAATAGTATCTTAAATTTTGCACAGTGTGGAGAAAAGTCATGTCAAACCATTTGCTTTCTGTCAAAGCTAACATTGGCCTTGGCCACGCTAAACTGATTCTGAGGGCCAAAAATAACGTCACGTGTTTCAAAGGGTTCATAAAAGGTCCTGTCGCTTTCACACGCTGACAGCCAGGTCGATCTAGGTCTGGATGTATTTAAAAAAGAAATCCATTGGCTTGAGGCGGTGAATGCATGTGAAACTATGACTGACGCGATCGTTTATTGAAACAAACTGGACCAGAACGGGCTCGGCAAATAACAGCGTTAGATGCAGTTCTGTAAGCCTGTCACGCAGTATATGTTGTCACCAATGTGATTGATGGCGTGGTTAAAAATATGAGGCTATTAAACATGCTTTTCACCTGAAAACCTGTACAATGTAGTAATAAACTATTCCTGTGACGTCACTCCTTTGTTCAAAGTGTAGATTATTTTTATGAATCTATATAGGTGGCTGTAGATTCGTAACAAATCTACAGTTAGGCCTATATTGCGAATCCGTGAAAAATCTATACAGTTACTGTAGTTTAGTAACAACGATGAGATTACCCTCGTATCCCCCCTCCCCTCGTTTCGGTCAAAACGGTCGTGACCGGTTGGGGTGGAGTATGACTATATTGTTGTTTGTTTTAATGGCACTTTCAGCAACTCAGGCTATTTGCGCCAGTAATTATACGTTTATTATTAATCAGCATCACATCATTACGGAGTTAGTCAGGAAGAAGGTCCATTTTAGAGGCAGGAGGAACCGGAGAACCCGGAGAATAGGCGAGGGCGCATATGGACTGGAAACCAAATGCACTTAGAGCCCGGGGTCAAGTCGGGACTTGAACCCGGCCCTCATTGGTACAAAGCGAGGAAAGAACCGCGTTAACCCGCACCCCCGAGTATAGCCACGGTTTGGTGCCGTGGCACTGATTTTACGGGGCCTCATGAATGACAGGCACAGTGAGCAAACTTAAGGGATAACAAGGAACGCCTACACTCCGGCCTTATTTTGTATGCTTGCCATTCTCCACGGAAAATGACTTAAAGCTTATCTTTCGTTTTTTTCAGAATCAGTGCTCTATAAAGCAAGATTTTCAACAAAGATTTGAATTTTTCTCTTCACCTTTCAACAAGGAATAAACTCTCTGTGTCTACGTTTTCCCCACTCTTTTGTTGGATTATAATTTAATGGAATTGACGCAAACTTAGTCCCGAGGTGACGGATCGATTAGGATAACTGCTCCCTGAGTATGCGGTCCAGCACATTTATCCCAGTCCGTTTAAAACGGCTTTCGAACATACTTGTGTAATCTTGCTTGTCGAGTAAAGGCGCCTTTCTATATAAGCATCAACACTTGCGCCATGCGGTGCGTATCCGTCCAAATCCCCCCGAGAGTGATTCTGACGGCCAAATGCAGCGCACACGTGTGTTTTATGTAACTGGAGTGGTTTTTTGTGTCCGTGAAAGTGAAACGCATGAACGCATCGCGTACGCAACGCAGCCCACAAACGTACATATGGAACAGTGCCTTTATCCTGTAAATTCTCTTGTGTTGTTAATTCCTGTAACGCTATAAGCAATTTTAGGTGGATATGTCCCGCTATAAGCAATATTAGGTGGATACGTCCGCTTTATAAAAAAGCCTTTATTGTTGTCATTGAACTCCAAAATTTGCATCATAATTTGAACCCAAGGTTGCCCATTCTCAAAACGAAATAGCAATATGCAGTGATTCATACATAAGAACATGTAAGGGTCAATGAACCTCATCTTGAGTGGTTTGTAAAGTGGTTCTAAAAGTGCTAACCATACTTTCATAAGGTTGAGATAGCATCGCCCAATTGCATTGCGTCCTGTAATGGTTTTAGTGCTGAAGGTTTCGCTGCAATGGCACACATAATAATGAATCCAAGGCGCAGGAGGAAGAGAATATATTCAGCACTGAGTGTTGACTGCACAAATTACTCTCTTGAAGTTGATGTGCCACTCCTCAACTTCAAAGAGTCCTGTGGTAGTTTTAGTTGGATAAGTTTCCCTGTAATGACACACGTACTACTCCAAGGCACAAGAGGAAGAGAAGAGAGTACATCTATGCACATGTATCCAGCACTGATGTTGTTTACTGCATGGAGACTGTCAGTGTTTCACGTTGCCAACCCGTGCACATAATGGAACAAAGGTGTGCACTCGGGCGAAGGGGTAACGTCATAGACTCAGGACTCCATGTTTGTGTAACAAAACAAAACTACAAAGTCAAAGAATAGACTTGGAACTGCAGGTTCGTGCAAGAATGGCTCGGCTTTGCCTCGTCCATACTTCGAACCAATCTACAGTCCTCGTCCATTCTCTATGATTGAACTGCTTCCGGCTGACAATGGTTAATCCAAGGGAAACTTTTATTCTTTAGCGACAAAATTATTTAGCCCCTTTACTTCATTCTACCTTACTACCTGATCTGGCAGAATACGCTCATCAATTTTGAAACACATTTCATCACTAACTGAAGCTTATTTGATACATCTTATATCGTTAGCAGATTCGTTTATGTTTTAAAATCTTGTTTGAAAACATGCAGTAAGGCAGAGCTTCAAAATTAGTAACTTGTATGACATTTATTTTGGGGGGCATAACTTACAGAAAATATGCCCGTGCCTACCGTCGACAATGGCGTAGCCGGGGGGAGGTCTGGGGGCATGTGCCCCCCCCCAATTCCCGGTGCCCCTAGGTGCGCCCCCTGCCCTGAAAAATACGGATTTATGGATATTGAACAAGGCTAACAAAACTTTCCCCCAAGAAACACACCACTGAAAGCTGGTGCCCCCCTATAAGATGCTGGTGTCCCCTTCGTGCCCCCCACACAATCCTAGCTACTCCACTGACCGTCGACCAGGAGATTTCAAGTGGCTCATTATCTGCACATCTGAACATAGATTTACGGTCTGTTTACTGAAAGATAGCTGAAAATGTAAACAAATAAACAAATCGACTTACCTGTACTTCACCGACTTGGAGCGGTTCTGGATCCCTCTTGTTGGTTTCCCACGGATGGCGCGGCCGCAGCTCAACTATGCTTAGGCTTCCATCTTCGTTTAATTCAGGTACTTTCAAGGGTGGAATTTCAAATAAACGTAAATTAGGTGAAGGGCTCACAAGTAGTTCACAGGCAACATAAAGTGCAACTTTTACACTTCTCTGTTCAACAGCCCTTTGAAGGTGTGCCTTTTCTGACAAAATAATAACGATTCAAGACATGTCATTTGGGGCTATTGTTCACTTTGGGGATTACTGTTAAAATTGTGATGTTTTCATTGAATTGTTTGTGTGAACCTTTTGCTGTGCGACAGACCGAAAAACCAGTGTATTTTACCTGTCCATTCCCTTGTCTTCACCGCCCTTACAGGGCGTCGGGAGGTGGCAATATACATTTAGGGTAACCGGATCTTTTCTCTTCTTTTCCGGTGCTGACAAAATTAATGGAATGACTTGGGGCAACCTCTGGAGATTTACGAACTTTCTCGTGGTGTGTTGCCTTGGGGAGAATAGTTGTTTTTCATCCCCAGGTTCAGGCAACCGTCCAGATAAATTATGCCGGGTTTGGTTATGGTTATCAACTTGGACAAGCAAAATTCATGCAGACCAATAATGTTTTAGGATGTTGTCATAATGATCATTAGACGGAGCCGTGCGTAAGTTTCAGCCAATAAACATTTTGTCTTTATTGTTCTTACCAAGCTGCTCTTGACTGAAGCAGTCTGGAGGGTTGACGTATTGCATGGTCCGTGCATCTAATTTCCATCCATGCTTGGTACAGCGAAGTACACTGCCGATGAAAAATTGAAAAATTTCTTTGTGATTGGCTTCCTTGTGAACATCAGATCAATCATTGGCATGTTGATTTTGATGACTAATTTAATCCAAGAATCCAATCAGCTTTATTTTCAGGTTACCTTTTGACCTTCAAATTCTGTGAAGATCACATGGAATTATTTTTCGGCGCTATAGAGGCAGATGAGAATTCAACAATAACCCCTCCGTCACACAGTTCCAAAGAAAAAGGCATGCTTGGCTCGTTATGCCTGCGACATGAAGAGCGTATCTCCAAGAATACGCAGGTCCAGGAGAGGGGAATAAAGGAAGATTCAATCCTTCGATGTTGAGCTAAACCAAAGATATTTTACATAGATGTCATGTACTGTTTAATTATCGGTGGTCGTGAGAAAATAACATGGCGGCCGCCAAAAGACCATGACACAAATATTTACTTGATGTTAAAAAAATTAAAGTTGTTTTGGCTAATGACACATCCCCTGTATGCAAGCGCAGCAATTACGACAAACGCGGAGATCGGTAACCAACTCTCATTACGAAGCTCGTTGCAAAGTCCCCTTAAATAGGCTCTGACTTGCGGGAATGAACTCTGAACTCGATTCGAAGTTTTTGGCGTTGTGAGTTTGCCCAGATTGAGAGTTGAAAGCTAAATGTTTGCTTTAATAAATTTAAAGAAATGTTAATACAGAATCTACACCGTTGAGGTAAAAGCGGCATATAAAGACCCATGAAGGGCCAACCCTACAGAGACAGCAGTAGCGCATGTTAACCCATTTCTCAGGGCTTGAACTCAGCCGAGCCGATTCGTCACTTTTGTTGCTTTTTTAGTTTGGCCTTGCAATGAACCAACAGGCCTACTGCCGCTGGAGTGAAGGATACTTTGGATTTAAATAGAAAGCTGCCATGCAGTTTCGGTGACTAAGTTGACTATTGTTGTCCTATAGACGTCCTTTCGAAGGCGCGGTCAGGTCACTGACTAATAAAATTCACCCGAGCTTTCAAACAAAATGGGGGAGAAGGTCGTTCCATATTTTTCTTTTCACCATAGCATATAGACGTTTATCCATATACTTATTTACTAATTATTGTTGTATCCATATCTAATTACCTCAGCCTAGCACTTTTTACCAGACCTCAAAGATAGTTCCCCAGATTATCTAGCTCCAAATGACTACATACAAAAACCAACCAAACACAAAAAACCCCGCTCCAGTGTTTCCTATGAAATAGAAATTGTGACTTTCAAAAGTGATATCTTTGTGTAAATGTAACAAAAAATATTCAAAGGCAGCTCCGTTGCGGGGGGATATGTTAAAACGGAAACTTCCATAACATGGCAATGTTTTTCTTTTTTTGCTGGTTACGGAAGTTCACTGATAAATTCAGTAATTCTGGAATAGAGCCCGAAAGTAAAAGGTCACGCGGCTCAGCAGCGAGCTTCCGGAACCCTCGCGCAGTCCCCCTATTGGGATTTTACATTGGGCCGTCCTATCACGTTCGATGATTTTTGGAAGAATAATTCCTCACTGAAACCACCCCATGAAACACTCGTGTCGGAACTTTACCTTTGTCTCTTTCAAGTAATATTTAGGAAAAGTCGCATGGAGATAGGTAAAAAACGAAATTTCTTAACGACCTTTTACGTCCGGCGATATCGTTACCTAGGTCTGTGCATTAATGCACGTTTGTTTTCACTGCCCGTGCTTTACGTGAAAACGAGATTGTACACCGTTGCAAAGATTTATCTACTTGCAGTCGATGGGTTCCAGATTCCGTTGAGTTGACATCACGCAGTTGTTGTCAGCAAAGATTAGATAAAATATTAGAATCTTTAGTAATTGAAGTAGAATATTGCTTTAAGTTTATTACTTACTAATTATAAGACCATTTAAAATATTGTGATCTATTTTTATTTGTGCTTTTACCGACGGACTACCATAAATTTTCATCTGCATACGAGACTGCCTCATTGCACTGTATTTCAGATTTTTGGAAGTGATGGTTCAATTTTTTGCAGGATATTTCTCTTTTAGGTCAGGTAATTTTTCAGTTTCTATAAATTGCTATACTAGCAAATATTTTCCAAAGCCCCTTTTCCGAGTTTGATTTTTTAAAGAAGAAACTGAACGAAGAAATATTACGAATTCTAAAATCTTTGCACGTTATTTTTCCTGTCCAAGGGTTCCAGAAGCGCGCCATTAGGGGTCAACTTGCAGGCTCTATTATCGTTCACTGACATGGAAAGTAGACATAGGCCTATACTGTACATTCCTTTTGGTGTATATCTTGACCTCCCTTGTTACACATACAGGCTGGGTATGGCAGAATAATGGGTCGTATGAATAAAAAGTAGCATTTGCTTTTACTACCATTTTTGAAGCATTTACTCATTTTTGTATGAATAATAACGAAGCAAATGCTTTTACTTTAGTGCAATTGCTAAAAAGTAAAAGTGTTTACTTTTTACTCTATAAACCTGTGCTTGACAATAAGCAGTTGCTTCATTTTGTATGAATAAAAATGAGTAAGTTCCACAGAATTGGAGTATTTACTTGACATTTTTCAAGACTGGGTCAGGGCAAGCCTGAAAACGAGGAGCATTTACTAATGTTCAAAATGGCAGCGTTCATGAATGTCATTCAAAAGGAGAAGCTGTATGCCTTTAGGAGGGAATCTCAAGAAACCAGATGCAGGTAGTTGTACCGATTTGAGAGTGGCAGAGCAATTTTCTTCATCAAAGTTTTTGCGATCAAAATTACTGCAATTGTGCTTATCTGCCATGCTGAGGTCTCCAGATATAGCACCGTGCTGCACTTTGTGCGTCTGTACATGTCGTGCAGACAACGGAAGCCCTGTCGTGCAAAACCATTCGGCTGTGCAGTCAGCCACAATATTTATACTAGTAGATGCTGAATAGAAAAAAAAAACCATTTTATTCATACAAATTCAACCTCTTGCTGTTTGCATTTACTAGGTTTTATTCATACGACCCATGAACATGAAATACAAGAAAAATGTCAAAATGAGCTTCATAAAAGAGGCTTTGCGAACTCGGGTCAACATGCGAATTCAATAATTCCTGTTAGAGAGGGATATTGTACATTAGCAAAGTAAAGCTTCGCACAAAACGAATCAGACATTCAGAACCCCGAACAAAAGTGGCCGGGGCCGTCGCACCAGCACAGATTAGGATAAAACCGGGCTCGTAAGAAACACTAAGACCAGCCAACAACAAATCTAAAACAAAAAGCTGAAAAAGGTGGGATTTAGGCCTACACTAACGAAGTGAACTCGGCCTTTTTAGCAAAGTTTGCTTCAATTGACTGACTTCACGACACAGAATGCTCATACTAGCACGTAAAAAGAACGAAAAAGTCAAAAGCAGGCTGTATGTTTACCAGTCATTTCGGTCTTCGATGTCTTTGATGAATATCCCGCCTTGGTGTTTACATTTATTCAGGCAGACCTTAAACATGTGTTCGCTCGCCGACTCCTCATCCGTGTCCTCAGCAGCCGCATCCTTGTAGATGATGAACCTCAAATTGCCCAAGCCCCTGACCAAGTTGACACCATCTTTCAGTCCGCTTGTCTCCCTGGGCGACAAAGTGAAGATGGTGTTCCGTTGCTGATCCATAGTGCTGGTCACTAAGAAGTCGGCATACAGTATATTTTACCTACCCCAGCACTTATGGTGCTTGCATGTCAGTTGTATAGTGCCTAGTGACGGGATTTTTGACCTTGGCTGCCAAAAAATAGTCCGGTCGTGTACACGCCCATTCCTATTCAGCTATTATATGTTTAATATACAGTGAGCCCTTTTCTATGCGCTGATTCTCGTCTTTTGACTGCCCGCAAGTTAGGCATATAACCTTCTCTACTACGAAAGCCCACAAGTGCAATGAACCTTACATTTTCAAAAAGTGAATTTTTGTCTCTAAGTTCGTTTTAATGAGCTCAATTCCTTTTCAAAGACCGTTCTACGTACTTATTCTAATGCTCTCAAAACAATACTAGGCCAACCATAATTCTGGGGGACGAATGTCATGGACGGAAATAAACTTAGACCGTCGTTTTTAGGAAAAAAAATCCATTCCTCCCTGGCCCCAAACCTGGATACTCTATTGGATATAGGACTCTTCCACCGACGGTGTGTCCCATAACACGTACATGAAAAAGATATTTCATCAAACTCATTTTTCGTAAAAATAACTCTCATATAAGCAAACTTATAAAAAACGTGTGGAAACGCTTGGTCCCTAAATCGAACTTGTAACAAATACAGTATATCTCTTAAAAAACTTATAATTATAGAGGATCGTTTTGATAATCGAAATTCAGTTTTAAAACACCGTTTAGAGTTTAAGTACTTTTTTGTATCCACTTTTCCCACACGTTTAACCCATGACACGTTGAGTGAAATGTGTTTAGGAATGTGTTGAAATTCCTAATGCCATTCCATGGTACATGTTTAGTTTTTTGAAATTTACTTAGCATTTAAACGCATGACATTAAACATGCTGTGGTTAAACATGTTGAAAACGTGGGTACAAAAAAGTGTTAACTTTAGAAAATTAATGACCCATTGTGTTTAACCTCTAAACACATTTTTTAGAGTGTAGCTTTACAAAATTTTACACCGAAGTGCTCAATCGTGCGTGAATTCCCTTTAACCCAGAAGTGAATCTACCTGTATTCGCGGGTTCCGAGTGGATCACAATATGCCCTGCACATGAAGTTTTGAATACGATCTCTGGTGGCTATGCGTTATTATGTCCAGCCCAGCCAAGTCACCTCCAATGAAGAACCAGCGTTCAACATTTATCCTCGCGGGGTTGCCATCAGGGTTAATAAAGTTTAGATAGTTAAATTAATATATGAGATGTTTTGTGGGACAAAATATACGTACTCGGTTAAAAATGGGACGCCCAAATCATTTGTCACTTTGTTAATTTTTTATTGTCATACTTTATGAGCGCAAACCGCGACCTGTACACATGGGTCACTACGTGGAACGAAAACATTTCGCTTTCTCTGTCGCTGACAGTGACCTGTGTCGTTTACGCATGAGCGCGTTGACTTTCTCAGGTCGATCTGTGTGGAGGTTCGTTTAAAATCTTTCACAGAGTTTTGTTTATATTTCTCAATTGAAAAGATCTTAAACAGTAAAATTTAAAGGAAATTAGAAGGGGAATTCCCATTGAGAAAGTCACGAACTCTTATTTTCTACTTTTGTTATTTTTCAAAGTGTACCCTTTCATCATTCAAACTTATTTTTCCATGTACATGACAACTCAGGGTCAGTTTTCTGAAGATAGTGGTGAACGCCTCCATTAAAAAGAATTACAATACTATTGGTCTATCAATGAAATACATTTTAAAAGAAACCTACTACTTTTCCAATAATAATGCTTGACACTTAAAAACTGCACGGGGTCACTGTATAATTTGTTTTATTATGCAATGCAGATTTTATTGTTGAGTGGAGCCCATCAGAAAGAGGCCATATTTCAGGGAAACGCAAGGGGCAGAAAAGTAAGTGTAACAAAATACTTTTGAAAAGATAAGTAAGAATTCTTTCTTATTAATGTTTGACTTGGACTGACCATTATCAGTTATGACTCCAATTTCAAACCATACCTGTGTAGGTAAATTAAACATTGCAAGAACTAATAGTACCAGAGTTATTTCTTAAATTAAGTATAGGCCTTACACAAAATGCTTGATCTCAAACAATTCGAGATTGACCAGGTTAAAAGTATAAAATTTCTGGGTGTAACACTGGATGAAAATCCTACTTGGAAATGTCATATCGATGAGGTAGCTACAAAAATATCCAAGACTATAGGCATTTTGAATCGCTTAAGGTTTTATCTTCCGGATAAGGTTTTATTAACATTGTATAGTTCCTTAGTTTCACCCTATTTGAACGGCGCTATTATTCCCTCGGGCACCTCGCCATCCAGATGTAACAGATAACTTACTCTACAAAAGCGAGCGGTTCGTATAATTACAAATGCCGGTCACCGTGATCATTCTGCTCCATTGCTCGCTAAATTAAGTCGTTTACAATGTAATGACCGCGAAGTTTATGTACAGTACAGCATTAGAGAAATATACGTAAATTGATCTCCATTATAAAGACTGATAACGGAGATCAATGGTGAGTACGGTACAAAAAACCCTCTTTTGTTCCACTCAGAGCGGGTGACAGTAACTACCTTTGCGCTTTATCGCCAAAAATGCCAAAATCATTCAAGGCTGGTGGATGGGGCTAAGCGGGTCTTACCCACCTTAACGGAGCCAAGAATGGCGATTGCTGCTCTATGTCATTTCTCTTTCTTCCCAAACCGTGTGAAAAGCCCCAAAAAGTAGCTTCACCCCCCAATAAAAGCCAAAAAAGGTTACATGAAAAATTCCAAAATTTTTGGCCCCCTCCTAGACAACTTTTTGCCTGGGGGTGCATGCCCCCACTTTTTACAGGTCCCGTAATCATGGTAATGGGTTGGGGCTTGAAGGGTCAGCCTATTGATGATGCCTGATCTAGATCTTACAACTGACACCACTTTGAAAATAATTCCACCTGGCCGCCGTTTGGATCAGCCCTTCAGCATGTTGAAATCAGTCTTTCCGTCCAACGTAGTCCGTAGGTACAATAAATATTGATACAGGATCAAGCGCAGGGATGGCGTACCACCACAGCGGTCGTTTCGTCACATGCACACAGTGCGTTGAGAGAGAAATGGTACCAGTCAGTTGATGCCTGCATAAGCAGACGACTACTCTAAAGCAATCCTTAGAGTCTATATACAACAGTCACTGTGATTCGTCACAATGAAAACATTTTCATTTTTCCAACCAATAGTAAGGAGTGACATGTTGAGACAGGTGGAAACATCCAGATGATTCGCAAAATGCAGTCTGGTTCGTGCCTCTCGGGCGGTTGTCCAGTAGCTAAATGCGTATCACACGTAAGGGTAGCAGACTTTTCTAGAAAACTCGAGCAGAGTCACAGACGGGACGTTGACTTTGGAACATTCGAGTAAGGCCGCCAAAATGTCTAAATTCTGGGGATTTCCTGAAAGTCCATTAAAGACTCGAATGGCTAGACCAATTACAGATGACGATCCTTTACCTGACGGCTGGGAAATGTTGATCGATCCAGAATCACAGTGGCCCTTTTTTGTGGATCACAGGAACCGCAGAACGAGTTGGAAAGACCCCCGGCGCCCAAAAGCGTTGCAGGTATGTACAATGTACATGTGCACGTCTAGGCCAGACCTACATGTACATGTATTTACCATGTTTAGTGGCAGCCCGAGTACGACATTTAATGACAAAATGAGTTCGTAACGCTGTGAATATTTTATTCGGTTTTGTTTTTGAAGTAATTTTTGGAGAGAATGTCATAAGAAACATTTCAATATTAAAGTTTGGATTCTATCCGAATCAAAGAAAAATTTATTTAACTCGGGATGTTTTGGGATTTTTTTGGTTCGCCTACATGTAGGCCTACATGTGTAATGCAGAGCAAAATGTGATTACTTTGTAGACAAATGTGAGTGTGAATTTTGACTGAAGAGCTTAAAATTCACATTTTTCGTTTTTTTGTGCCTTTTTTAATGAACTTAATGCTGGCTTCACTTGAAATGTCAAAAAATTTGAAATTGGAAATTAAATAGAGGGGCTACAGCGTGCAGGAAAAAGACAAAATCCAAAAAGGGTAGGCCTAGTTCCTACTTCTTTATAAAGTAAGTAATACTGCCAAACCAAAATCATGAACATGGCCAAGAGAAGCCAAGATGAAATGACTAAAACATGTTCAACAACAAAATGCTTTGGTTTGTTACTGACATGACTGATGTCACAACTGATGACTAGATATGCCCAGGCCAAGGGTCAGAATTTACAACTTTTAAAAAAGTTGCACATATCCTGTCTTTTTTTACTGTTTTTGATAAGAGCATGAAGTACAGTACAAAATGAGGGTTATTTTCATCCAGACTAAGAATCATTTCAGAGTTAGGCCTCAGCCCCAGATTGAGAACCTCTTGATGCCAGATGATGAAAAACACTTTTCCTTATTTGTTCCCCCGTGTACACTCGTTTAAGAATTTTTTTTCATTTTCGCAGTTGATATATTAATGCATTGTGCTTGATTGGGTCAAAGCACAGTTGCTGAAGTTAACTGGCTGAACGGCCATTTGTATACTCCTTTGTCGTTTCTGGGCACTGACTTTGGATGTAGGAAACACCTGCAAATATAGAAACACATCTGACTTTTTTTCTTTTTTGACGTTAATTGACATCCGTTAAGTTTTATGAACTGAAATTTGACAGGATTGTTTTAAACTATGTGCAGGTTGCTGTTTTCAAATTTTGACTTGCATCTAATCTCGACTTCTTTCTACCAAGCAGTGGGAGCACTGAGAAAGCACCTGTCTAGTCAATCAAATTGCATGCGAACGCGGTCACGACCCTGCAGACTCCTTTATTTCTAAATTCAAGGGAAGTCTGCAAAAGCACCTGTAATTATGAGTAATGATTGTCAAAATACTGACAGTTGTTTTGTGTCACATTGAAATTGACTGCTGACATACATGTACATTGTACAAACATGTACATACACATGTACATGTAGCGCTGTACATATTTACAGTGAGTGTTGTCTAAGTCAGGAGCCTCGGGTCTTTTTCTTTTGTTGTAATTTTGATGTTTTATATGAATAAGAACTGTATACCTGTATTACAGACTTCCTGATGCATGCTTTCTCATTCAAAACATGTTTCTGTTTTATGTGTGTGTTTGTTTTATTGTATTCTGCTTATAATTTCTAAAAATCATATTGGATAGTTGGTACATCTTCAGTAGCAAAGATTTCTCAATAATTGTTTGTTACGCATTTATCCTCATAGGCCTTCATGGATTCAGCAATTGCAGGAGACAACTTCTTCCGGAGTGCATTTGACAACCAGGACCCGTTTTGGCAGAACACCTGGGATCCATTTGGTCCGGGAGGCCGGCATGTCAGTCGCAGTCCCAGAGGGAGCCCTTCTGTGCAGCGGAGGATGCAGCCCAATATTCAGGATGTTCGGCGCTCTCAAAGCCCCCAGCCAGGCGGAAGGCTCACCCCAACGCTAGAAAGCCAGATGAATCGTTTGCATACCCATGGGTCACCCCACCCTTATCCAGAATCCAGAGTCCCTGGCCATATCCACCATGGGTTGTCCCACCAGTACATGGAAGGCCGGACCCCTGGCCATCAGCACCAGGTGTACCCATCAAGTCCCAGAATGCAACAGCATCATCACCAGGCTCCCCATGATGGGCGAAGGGTGCCCACAGATGAGCTTAGGGCTCACCGTCTTGACCCCCAGCATGAACATCTATCAGAAGAGGGGGAACACGTGATACATATACCCATCAGAGTGGAGGGGCGGGATAACAGAAATAGTGCTCCATCCCCCTACGGGGAACCCCATGAGATTCATTCTACTGTGCCTCCACAGGGTATGCCAAAGCCAGTACCTGTTCCTCAGCAAGTGCAACCTCAGGACCCTCAAAGACGGTACGTGCCCATCGAAGAGGATCAGCAAGAAAGCGGTAGTGCTGTGCCAGCAAGTCCACAGCAGTTTCCCAGGCAACTGGACCTCAAGGATGAGCAGAGAGATGCAATAGGGGATGAGCATTATTCTCCAAAAGACTGTCTTAGGAGTGAAGAACCAGCAAGTCCAAAGCCGTTCCCTGTGCAGAAGGAGTGCGAAAATGAACAGACATTCAAGACAGAGTGGAGCCAGAGTGTCCAGCCTCAGGAGCAGAGGGGCTCCCAGCAGGCTGAGGCATCTCAAGGAGACAAGCCACGTCCAGTCAGCAAGGAGGCAATCAACTCGCTGAGTGGGCCAGCAAATGGCACCCAGGAGCCGAAGGGTACGGCGGAGGCAGAGACCGTACCCGCACTGCCAGATATGCCAACCCAAGTGGTCCAGATCCGTGACATCCTGGCCAAGATCCTCGAACTGGGTGGTGATATTGAGGACTTCACAGGCCACAAGGGCAGCAAGGAGTACCTGCGGATTGAGGAGATGCTTATGAGGCACATGCTGCAGCTGGACAATGTGGACACAATGGGGGACGAGCGCATCCGGGGAGAGCGGAGGATGGCTGTTGTCACAGCCCAGACGCTGATGTCACGGCTAGAAAAAAAGGCTCTGCCTGCAGATGTTTAAGGCAATGAGGGAAGAGGGTTAAACAAGCAACTCAAACAAGAGGATTTTCCAAATTCTAGCTTTCTTTCCATTTCGAGCTTCGTCCCCAAACTTAAGAGTTTTATGGTACCAGTAGGTAATACATGCACATGTAAAATCATGTTTTGCTGGAGGAGCATTGATCCCTTCCAAATATGGAAGTGTTTAATTTATTTGTAGTTTGAACAGTTTAGGCAGGTAGACAGTTCAGTGTCACAGACTAAGCCTTGCAAGGAGATGAAGACAAGGTTTGGGAAATCCTGTGTTCCCCACCCCAAAAAAGACTTAGTTTTAACTCAGATACATGTATTTCATGCTCTTGTATTTTCGGACTGTTCAGAATTTCTATTTCTGTGACCACAACATGCAATGAAGGCAGTGAGTAAGTGGCATACTGACTCTACATGAACATGGACGTGAATTGTCATTTGGTACATTTATATTTTTAGGGGAGGCTTTGAATGAGATTATGCAATTTCTATGTATTTGTGAATATTACACCAACTTTCATGGCACATGTGTTCATGAAACGTGGCTTTCATGATAATTTACTGTATAGACCGATTTATTGACACCATGACTGCAGTGTCCCTGTCACTCAGGTGCACCTTCGTAAATAACGATGAACTTGACAAGCGTGATTTTAACTGGCAGTGCGCTCCCATTGGCTGATGGCTGCATCTCTTTTGTTCAGGCGCGTGGAGACACGGCAGTAATGGCTCCTGCTTCTTATCACCGAATCTGTCTGTAAGACGACAGTTCTGTTTGTTGACAGATATCACTACCTTTTGGATGCATGTTGCTTCACAAGTACATGTACCATCCTTATCTAGATGGCGTACCTCTAGAGAAACATATTTGGGATGGTATCTGTACATGTATAGCAAAGCCTTGAAAAATTCGAATACTTTCTAAACATCTTAAAGCTATTGGAATTTAAACATTGAATGAAAAAGAATTTTAATTCATTTGTGTGTGGGTTTTTTTTTGGGGGGGGTGATTAGTGTGATGTTAGAGGAGGGTTGGGGGAAGGTGTCAGGAATGTATTTTTTGAGCCACAGTGCATTCTCTTCCCTTATCACTAGTAAAGTGTATGTAAGCAAGGTCATTTGGTTGGAGGGTAAACATGGTAGGAAACAAGGCTGGAAGGTTTTTTTTCCCACCACCAGCTGCCTGAACTCTATTATTTGGGAAGGGGGTGTATATCCCACCATCTTCCCATTTCAAGAGGACAGTGCTGGACAGGTGTCGTCTTTCTGATTAGAAAAGGGCAGTTGTTACCTGTTTAAGGGACACCCTAATATTTTACGGGCTACATCCCTATCTCCTCCATTGTGGAAATGAATTGCCTCTGAAGTTTGGATTTATATGTAATGATTATTACTACTACCGGTATGTCTACTATGTGTACATAATGCAGTCAGTGTGCAAACTTATCAAGCTAATTGCTACAGTGCCATTCATGCCAAAGAATGTAAGGTACAAGTAAATTTTTGCCAATATGTACATGTATGCATTTACATGTATTAAATTTGGAGACACTGAGCACAGCCTCAATCATGGGGCCCTGTTGTCACAGGCTCTATTATGAACATCAAACAGTTCTGACAAACTTGGTAGATAATCTTACTGACTTGGTCGAGAGTAACCTGACTACAAGATTCATACACGTGGTTGGGAAGACAATATTTTTACGTTGTCAGGCCTTCTACTTGTGCATGCAGTTGTCCAAAGTGGATAAAATGTAAAGGACTGAAGCTGTGCATTGTTGTGTAAAAAAAAACAACAGAGTAGGAACAATATGTGTGTGGCTTGTGTGGGTATGTCAGGAGAGAGGTATATTTTTGTACAATTTCACAAATGTAGTGCACTATTTGAGAAGCATTAATGTTTTCATTGTGTGGCTGACAATTGGCAGTAGTGTCTATCATAAATACAATGTATGATTAACTGCAATTCAGATGATTTCAACTACAATCATGTACAAGTTTCCGGGCTAGAAAAAAACCCAGAAACGGAAACAATTAAATATATTTGTATTCATGTAATTTACAAAATTTTGGCATAACCCAGCTTTGTGTTCAAAATGGTACATGCATTTATGCATTATTATACAGATCTTTGGAGGTACCATTTATTGAAAGAGAACCACAAGTTTACATGTCTCGCACATTTGTGAAGTTTACATGTCTCGCACATTTGATGCCGGATGCATTGTGGCAATGTACATGTGCGTGCTTACGTGGAAATGCCTTGGTGGTCAAAAATATTTCTGTTGTACATGTACCCTACCTCCTTGGTTGTACAGGTTCAAGAGGCCTCTAGTTCTGATTGCCGGAATGGTCCATACATGCACACACTGTATATGTACATGAAGGCAGCTAGGATGAACTGATATGTGCAAGAAATGTGAGAGATATTCAATGTAGGATACGTAAGTTGTAGACATTTACTAGGCATTACATGAATGCACACTGTAATACTCTATCTGTGTTTGATCTTGCTCACTGGGCTGATTTCCGATAATTGTCAAATGATGACTATATATAATGTTAACTGCAAATTGAAATAAGACTATTCTGTAGCTAATGGAACTGTGTATTCGAAAATAACAAGGAAACACTTAGCTGCAGGGACTGTATACAGGGTATCTCACCTCTGTAAACATCCGCTTGTATTCTCCGGTGTGGAGAGGTTTTATGTGTGTGTGCTTTGATTGTGCATGAGGAGAGATCATGAAAAACTGCATGCACCAATGCATGCCTGCAGTGCTTAACAATGTTATATCCCATGAATTTTCCTGAATCCTCCAAAATCGACCCTGTTTGAACCATCCTTTGTACTTATTGCTGATGGACGCTAGTCCCTCGTTCACAGTGGATTTGGGTGTGACAGTCATGGCAGTATCGTGGAATCTGGCAGAGTTTCACTGGGCGTGGTTGGTGGCTCCTTTTAATGGTGGAAAGCGCTGTGTGGGGTTGTGTACAGAGCAGCTGCCATTAGTTAGGACTGCTGCAACTGCCCAGTGACAGTGCTGCCTTTGTTACTGGATTCATCTATAGATGAATGTACATTGACTACTGAAATCCTCCAAATTCTTCCAAGACCATGACAGATTTTGAAGGATTTGCAAAGTTAGGCTCAATGGAGAGATGGTTTGCTGTGTTCTTCTTTAGTAATAGGTCCGGGCACCGATAACATGAGGCTCTGCTCACAAGTGCACTCTCTTATGGGAAGCATGTAGTCGTTAGAGCGTGGTGTCATCAGTGCACGGGCCTACATGTACATGTATTGGAGAAATTTCTAGTATTCTGTAATATAAAAGGAATATTTAAAAATGTGGCTTCTTCAGTAGCATTGGGTCATTTGGCCCCAACTGTAAGTGTCTTTGATCAAAGACCCTAAGAAGATTTGAGATTCAGTATCTGTAATGAGATCAATTCCAATAGTTCTCAATCCTTCAGCTACATTAATATCAATTTTTTCACAGTTTTAGGGGGTTGGAGTTAAGGGTCATTACAACAGTTACTGCAATTCACTTCTTGCAGACATTAAAACTCATAGGTCAGGTTTGGGGCTTGCATAGGAAACATCTTGCGCACATATTATGAAATTATTTATTTCCTCAAAGGCTCATGAATAAACCTTATATAAGCCCATGTTTTTCACTTTACAAATATATATATTAGGACCTTACTCACCTTGAGGCACACAGCGGATAATTTTGTAATTTTGCCCCCTAAAGTTTATAAATTGGAACGTAATTCAGATTGCAGAAAGGCTGATTTATGCCAGTTTTGTTTGGGTTTTAGAATGTCTTTATATTATTTAAGGCATACAATGTACGTGTAAGTTGGGTTTTACAACTCAAATAGTAATTTTTGAATTTGACTCTTTGCATGTGTCACATCGTGCTTTATGGTGCTATTCAAAAAATGAAAGTAAATTGACTTTCCTTTTATTTACATTTACACCGCTGTTCAGTGATTCAGCATTCATAATGTAGTTGTCTTGAAAAATAGAACTAAGATGTTCTCGGCATTAAGTATCAATAAATCCAACCATGAATGAAATCACAAGCAAGCTTCATGTAACTGTAAATTGTGTATTGTGTGTGAGTTATGTATTTTAGCTATAATTTGGGGCCTAATTCATTCACTTTTAAGATTCTATTATATTACATTTTTTATTAGAATTTTGCTCTGTTTATTTCAATCTGAAAATTAACACGCAATGTGCAGTCAAAAATGGAGTAAAGATACATGTACATGTATTTAAAATCTAACAGTCTTCATATTCCCTTTTTATTCATCAAACTGTGAGTCATTCCAAGCATACATGAACATCCGTCTTCAAGCCCAACAAGTTATATTTATAGACAAAGGTATTACAATCTATCATTACTCTGGACTTACATGTACCTAGTTTCATTAACCCTTCGCAGATTTTAACTGCTAAACCCCTTCACAAAATCAACCTGTGTTGACTACTCGAATGGGATAATTATATTTTAACCCATGCGTTAACCTATTTAAATCGTTGACCTTAATAGGCTTTGATGTACAAATTAAAAGTATGATTCAGATGGCAAAAGGCAAAACTGTACACGTGTACATATTCATGTACAGTACGGCACATTAGCTCTATGCCAGAAAGTTCTTTGTGCATCTACCAAACACATTTTATATCATACAGTATGAATCGATTAAAATCAAAAAAAGGATAGTTAACAACTTATTTGTTGAAAAGACTTGCATTGGTACGTCAGAAAATGTCAAAACACGTAACACACACAAGGCACACAGCCAACAACATTAACAAGGCTCGAATTACGGGTATAATGCACTGCAGATACACTCTGAACTGCAACACACCACTTGTCAATGTTGCTTGGTACCCACTACCTAGATACACTGAGTGCACAGGTTACCAAAAATACCAACTAGTGGTCAGTAAATACTCAATGACCTTTGTTGGTCATACATGCAAGATGAGTAAGGCTGCATCCAAATCTGTTGTTTAGAGCTAGGGTCTAGGACTTCACTCTATTGAAAGTACGTGGAAACTTGCAGACAATAGACCTAGCCGTAGCTCTGGAAGCCCGTTTCGGACACGGACTAAGATTCTAATAAGCTACATTGTGGTAGGGTTATTTAAGTAATGGCAGTTTTAGACTGTGCTCCCTTCGCCCATTTCATTAACTCTACACCCAGGAGTAGGAGGATGCCAGACATACTTATCAGTGTATGTTTTGATGTCAGTGTATCTGTAATCTGGGTCATAAACATGATGACTTTCACCCGTAATGAATAATGAAGATCAACACGAGCACACTGAGGTTATTTACTTGTCAGTATTGCATTATCTTTTCATTACCACAGGTCTTGAGGTTTTCGAAAATATTTACACAGATTGCATTGCTTTTAATTCAACATGGCTGACTAGTATGTGACAAATCATGCTGGAATGAGGCCTTGTCCAAATTTCTTGGCTGTGTTCAGTTTTCAAGCTAAAGCCAAGTACATGTAATGTGTGCACGGCGAAGGTCTGATGAAGGTCTATCCTTTGGGTCAAGTCTGGCAGCAATCGGAGCCACTCAGTTTTCAGCAAGAATGACTTTAGGCACAGGATTACATTAATTAGTGTGAAGGTCTTTGAAAAAGTGCACAAAATGCCCACTGCATGTATCATTTTGCACATAATGTGCAACTTCAACAAAGCCAGCCTTCAGGCAAGAAAGATTCATAAACGTACAGCCACCTACAGTACGAAATTTCTCGATTTTCAGAGGTCACTGCCTTTCGAGGTATATTTAGACAGGCTATTTCTACTTTTAGGTTTCAAATGTCCCCTTGCCATTACCACACGTTCCTTGAACAGAGAAGCAATGAAGTGCGACATCCGTTGCTATGGTGTTGGTTCTACACACTGACTGATCAGCTGAAATGTCCATTACAAAAGCGTAAGTGAACAACCGAAGGGCCTTTGTGTGAAACCATTTGCGATCAACAAAAGGTGCCTTTGTATAGCAGCTCTATTTCCCATGGACAATGCAGAAAGTTTGTCCCACACCTGTTCAATCCACACTTACACAATTACAGGTTGTTTCTGTACCCACTTCTTTTCCTTGTGTCACATTTGACAGGGATGTCAAAAAAGCTTTTTGCTAGCACAAGCCTACAGGCGGTTATAGTGTTGACAATCATATTGTACAATGATCCTGTACATTTTCAACAAAAGCCTTCCAAAGACTACATTACGAACTGCTTCACTGCTGCCTTTACAATCTTCCAGGAAAACAGAAATGAGATTAGAACATGCTTCCAGCACAAATGGCCATTAAGCACTTATTCCAAATCCAACCTTCCTCAATCTAACCATGTACCAGTACATGTCTTCAGTACATGTACATGTATTACACTTGGCTTTTTTCTCTTTTTTTTAAGGTTTCTGTTTTTGGCTTGGTGTTGTTTTTTGCGTCCAGCCTTCCGTTGTTTGAACACATTTTGACACCTTTTAAACTTGAGACTTTTCTTATCACCAAACTGGAATATCAACATTTTCTACAGCTCATGTAGAATACAAAGTATTCATTCCCAGACTTTTTAAATGTCACTAATTACAACGCATTTCGTTATCTACATATTGGACTTAAATCTTGAACACCTCTTATACTTACAGGGTATTGGACAGCGAACCTTTGTGGGGAGGGGGGCAATAGGAAGACTCCGCCCCCTTGCTTGCAAGAAGGTTGAAAACAAAGTGTCCAAAACTTGTTATGAAGTTTGCAATATTCTTACATGTTAACATGGGTCTCTGTATTTTTTAATATGAGCGAACGGCAGGTGGAACGGTTGAACAGTCTTCCTGGTTTAAAGTCTTGTCAATCACGGGTCTGTACAACAGGTCAACCTGCAGGGGGTGGAGGAAAACAGAAAGGAAAAGGAAAAGATGTTGGAGAGAAATGTCATCAGCAGGCCATCATTGGCTCCTGGCGTCTGCCCATTGCTATGCTACATCCCACACATTCCAATATTCCATCAGACTGACTGCCTCCATCACTGTCTACCAAGACATACTTGCACGACAAGCATGAAAATCACACAGTGCGCTCAAAGGAATGGCACATTAACTGACGGATATGCAACAGCCTGCTTCCAAGTAACTGGAATTGAAGGCTTCTTGAAAGATCATGCTCTCCATTATCGGTAGTGTAATTCTGAATATGAAAGGAAAAAAATTATCCGAACAATGAGAGCTGACATTCTCCGCAGGTCAGACCTACCTTTCCACTCTCCACGTTCATGTCGCTCAGGGTGTGTTTCCGCCAATGCTCCTCAAAAGGCTTTGGTGTCTGCCCCTCCAGAGGCTTGCTGTAGTCATACTCATCAATACGACTCTGAAATAGCCCAGAAAAAACCGAGCATGTGGAACATTTTAAACCTGTGACTTTGACTTTTCATGACCTTAGAAACTGCTCCGCCACACCTGCACATACAGACTGCACACACATTATACTTCTAAAACTTCTCCTCTGTAGATGATTTTCCTCTGTGGGTTTTGCCTAACAAAACACCTTGGTCTTTTGTCATGGACATGAAACTCAAGGCAACAACAGCCTTCAGCAATAGTACACTGCACTATGTTGTGGAGGCTGAGCACGTAAGGAGTGGCCATGTGTCACAGCTAGGCAAATGTAACACCATTCGTATTCTACAAGAGGTTGATGAACACTTTAGACCCGTCATGTGAGAAAACATGAAGGGTTTTGTCATCATTTTTACATCATTCTGGAAGAAAACCAAATTGGACGTTAATCCAACAGTGAACCAGTCATTCCAATACGGCACTATGTGCCTGCCACATCTGAGTGCCATGACTTCTACCAATGTCAAGTCTCCCACCTTGTAATCTTCCCTCGCATGTGCCCCTCGGCTCTCCTTGCGTGCCTCTGCTGCCACCATGGTCTGTACGGAGTTAATCATCAGATTCTGCAGCTCCAGGGCCTCGATAAGGTCGGTGTTCCAAACAATGCCACGATCGTACAACTGGGAATAGTCAATCAGAAAAGGAATAAAAGGATTGGGAAAACGAGAGAGCAAATTCTTTTAACTCATAAAAAAACCCCACAGGCCCCAGTTTGTACCTTCATGTCTTCCATGGTCTTGTATGAATCCATGATGAGGTCAACTCCTTCCTTCAACGTCTCGCCAGTGCGGAACACAGCAGCGTTATTTTGCATAATCTGAAACAATAAGAAACAAAGCACCATTGATGCTAAGTGATTCCCAAATAAACGTGACATTCCAAAGACAGAAATGTATTTCTGAGACTCTAAATTGCAGGGTTGCTGAAGGCAAAAGAGTGAATGTCTGCCACTTCGCGTTTACTATGCACTGCCCACATACCGTTAAAGCCAATGCTCATAAGTCAGTATTTCCAAAAAGAATTCAAAAACTTCTTCTAAGTGCTGTCACCCCAGTCTGATGGGTTGAAATGGACCAGTATTTAGAGGCTTTCCCAATGCACATCTATGGCAAAATGGTCTGCTCGCAGGCCCTATGCTCTTCTCTACGATTTGACACTTATGATTGGTTACTGTCAACAGGCCAACAACGGATGTAGTCAGTTCCTCAAGGAATCAACAGGATAGCATGTGCTGCTGGTACAATGTACTGACTTGCTTTAAGCTGAATGCGATACCTTTTTCAAGCACTCTGGAATAAATTAGGGACAGGGATATAAATATTGAGATATTACACAAAGACAATTATCTTTATTGGATAGGTGAACCATTACTGGGCCATGCTTCTCTGGTGTACCTTCTGCATGTTCAGCCTGATATCAGCAACCTTAGTGTTGCCATCGGCAAAGCGCAGCTTGTCAATGTTGGCAACGGAAGCTTCACCAGCATTCTGGTGAGGATGAAGAGAGAAAAAAAAGATAAGAAGTAAAAATTATGTGGTCGTTCATTTACGTCCCGTAAGTCACATTCAAACGATAGCGCATGTGTATTTGTGGATTGAAGCAATTAGGACAGAACGGATTAGAACTAATCTCAAACTTAGCATTGGAGTCAGAACTTTCAAGATAAAATTCTCTTTAGATGCTCATTCCAGTTCCCTAGAGGTCCATTCTATGCAGCATTTAAACACTTCAGTCCTTGAAACGAGACAAACTAGCTGATCTGTTTTGCCAATCAATACGACCAGTTAAGCCTTCACGCCAATGCCAAAGTACAACTAACTGAATGTCAGGACCCATTTACAATAAAATTTGCTGGAGTTGAAGTCTGTTCAACTTTGCGAAAATACTCGGCTCCTATATTTGATCTGCCATCCCAATTTTGACTTTGTATTTGCCCAAAATATTAACCAGTCTCTTCATTAACTCAAGAGCAGAGTTTAAAGAGCAACTCCCAAGACACGTTTGCTTACTGGTTTCAGTTCAGGCATGGCTTCACCAGGCTGGTTCTGCTCAATGATGGTGTGAGCACAGGCACGCCCAAAGACAACCAGATCCAGAAGTGAGTTGGCCCCCAGGCGGTTGGCTCCGTGGACCGATGCGCAAGCTGCCTCCCCGCAGGCGTACAGGCCAGGCACCACCTTGTCTTCCTCGTTCTCGTACACGATCACCTTGAAAGATAAAAGCAAGTCTTACTTTGAAAGAGGAATGCAGAATACAGATAAAGCCAAACCTAGCACAATTGCAATCAAGTCATCATAATGACAAGATATCTGGACAATTCCTAGACCGGACAGTGACTCTCATGATGAATGTGTATTGACAAAACACAAGCAACTGCTCAGATCATCCGCACAATAACGCCTTCTACAAGAAGGAATGCACATACGTGAACAGGCTTCACTTTTGCTTGCACACGGAGAATGGGACATGAAAGATCCAGATTTCATTTTAAAGGTATGTACATGTATGTTGTAAGTCACCGACTCATCTGGTCTCAAGACAAGTCACATACTATTCAAATGAAATCTGACAAGAACGCTTCTTGCAAAATATCTACAGTGTTTTATTAGCTATCGTAAGTGAGCATGCAACTTTGTACAGTGTTTTACAATTTTTAGCATGAGTAGAAAGTGAAAAACAAGAAAACTGGCTGATCCGAGGAAAAGTTGCATGCCTACATAAAGGAGATGTGGCCTCGTTTGTCTTTAAAAACTACTGTAGCTCCCATTGTATCTGGAAAAAAAAGCCTGCTTTGAGAGTGGCATGGAAGTGAATTAGTGTGCACGATGTGTGGTTAAGGATCGTGACACATATTAAAGAAAGAGTCAGGGGTTTTGAATCCAGCTGCTGGCCAGTCATTGTGGGCTTAGGCAAACTGGCCATCAAACAGCCAGAAAGCAGCCTCTGATGGTCTGGCATCCCGTCAACAGGAAAATGCAACTATCCCCGGCTATTTCATGGTTTCATAGCTAGGCAATCGCAAATCAACAAAGGCTTGATGAGCCAAATAGCTTGGATAAGATTTGCTTGCAGTGAAAATGAATTCACTGGAGGAAGTTTTCACTATCATCTTAAGGGAATTTGTTGTATAGGTAATGATACAGATATTAATAATGAAAAGAAACATGTTCTACATGGATGCATAATGTCACATAAAAGTGTAAAGTCTTGTTTATGCTTCTGACAAAGTTTGATATGCTTTTTTTTACCATGTGCAGAGAACCAATCACAAGACATACACTGGTAGCAAACTGTTTCGGCTAAGGAGGTATTTTCCATGCCAGTATATTGTGACCAGATGCCTTCTGCTTTCATAGAGGTTGAACAGTTTTGTGTGCAATCAGTTGAAAACTGGTCACATGCATTCAATAGCTCACTGCACATGTACATGTACATACATGTGCAACAGCTCTTGCACAGACGTCTGCAAACATACATGTACAATGGACGTTTTCACTAATAAATTCATAATTTATGCACCCATGCTCACAAATGGCCGTGGCGGCGAGGGCCATTGAAAGTGTACCTGGGTGCGATTTTGATTATTTTCTCCCCGGTTTTCTGGCTTCGTTCAGGTTTTTCTTCATCAAATTCAATGAAATTGTTTTTTTTGCTATTTAGTTTCTGATCTAAGAGAGAGACAATGATCAAAATTGCACCCCTGTACATTTTTAATGGCCCTTACTGCCAAGGCCATTTGTGCGTATGTGTGCACAATTATAAATTTATTAGTGAAAAGGTCTATTCCATATATACCTGTCCCTTGTAGTTGGTTGGTATCCCACCCATGTTGTAGTGCACTGTGGGCAGCACGGGCACCGGGTCCCGTGTCACGTCCACACCGGCAAAGATCTGGGCTGTCTCAGAGATGCCCGGTAGCCGGGTGGCAAGCTGCTGAGGTGGCAGATGGGAAAGCTGCAGGAAGACGTGGTCCTTCAAGGGGCCAACCCCACGTCCCTCCCGGATCTCGATGGTCATGGAGCGCGAGACGACGTCACGGGACGCCAAGTCCTTAGCCGTCGGGGCATAGCGCTCCATGAAGCGCTCGCCTTCACTGTTGATGAGAATGGCACCCTCGCCACGGCAACCCTCAGTGATGAGGCAGCCAGCGCCGTAGATGCCTGTAAATAAGCGAAAAGACATTCCATCACTGTAACTTCAACACATCATTCTTCAACAATCAAAGGACTTCATTTGCATAAGTGGGCAGGGCCAAGCACAGCACATTCTATGATGTCTCACCTGTTGGATGGAACTGCACAAACTCCATATCCTGATTGGCTATGCCAGCTCTGGTTATCATGGCAGTGCCGTCCCCGGTGCAGGTATGGGCCGAAGTGCAGCTGAAATAAGCACGCCCATAGCCCCTGCAAATGAAAAAAAAAATGGCATCCATGCAGTCAAGCAGCCAACAAGACTATAGTTAAAGGAAAAACATCCCTGTTTTGATAAATTGAGCCCTGTCACAATACAATAACCAAGTTTTCAACCTACTTGCATGTAATTAAGCAATGAGGATGCGTCCAAACCACATATACCACAGACCTTTCAAAAGCACAGGCATCAGTACCATATACTGTACCGCAGGTTATGAGAGTCTATGTAACCACATGCACTAGGGTAACTACAGTTACGTACACAAAATGATGGTTGTTGTGCATTGGTCTTCACTTGAAATGGGCTTCTTTTCTTTTCAATTAGCTACTCAAGAACTTCCATTACACTGTAACTATCAAAGGTTTGTGGTAACACAAAGCAGAAGAACATCTTTTGTGAAAATGTAAGGTGCTAAAGAAACTGGGTGGTGTGCATCTTGATGCTCTGATCAGTAGTCTTGAGGGGGTTGAGTCCCAAAATGACAAACTTACATTATGTAACCAGAAACCCCTACACTTCCGAACTGTAGTTTGAAAGCTGTAACCTGACACTGGACATAGGCGTAGAGAAATTTATTTGTTGTCGCTTGATCCCCAACTATCTACCTTCTGCCATGTTACTGTAGGAGTCGTCAAAATTAAATGAACAATTTTTGGAGGCATTCTCTGAATGAATAAGCTATGTTGTTTTGTTATAATTAGAAACTAATCAATACATACAACTGTGCTTTCTTTACAGGACTGAAAAGCTGTTCAGAATTCAAGAGGATTGTTCCGGGTAAAAAGAAAAGTGAATTTGGTTTAGATTTAAAGCCAGATTTAGATACATTTTAGGTATATCCAGGGACTACGGTTGTCAGGAAAAATGGTGGAAAATAACGGAGTGGGAATGAGAGCTATGGATGTTTTATGTCATGAACTACGAAAAGAGATTTAAAGATTGTCTTACCCAGTTGCAAGAATGGTGTTTTTAGCCCGTATCCTGTGGATGGTACCATCTTCCAGACACAACGTACTGATCCCTTGACACACCCCGTCCTCCATGATTAGATCCAGTGCAAAGTACTCAATGAAGTACTCACAGTCATACCGCAGGGACTGTGTGATAATGACAAACCCAAACAGACGAAATCATCAAAAACTGTGACAGATAGGACTCAGCTTTATTTGGGAAGCACTCAATAACTTTCACAAATTGTTTAAGAGTTTAACCAACACATTGCTTGCATATATGACATGCAGTGCTTCATTGAGCACTTGGCTAAGAAATGAGGAAAAATTTCAAGAGCTTTGCACTGGTCATGATTATGACAAACCCCACCAAAGAGTTGGGTTCTCCCAGAAGAAAAGAAGGTCCCAAAGTGACTTCAATTAAACTAGAACTCGGTGGCAATATTCTAAATCTCAGCTTTGCTGACATATTTCTCTGTACTTTCCCCCTGATCATCCGACTGTCAAGTTTTCAGCTTTTAATATTAAAGTCATGTTTGGTTAGAAATGCAGGGAACTGTGTTCATCTTACTAAAAACACATAAATCTTTTTATTCTTTTCGACATTATGGTCAAAATGGACTACAGAGTCAGATATCGGGACCCCCCCATTCAACTTGTCCCACTACTCTCCTGCCTACTAACCTGGCCATACAGTGTATGGAGTAGGGAATGCCCAGTGCGGTCCGCTACAGCACAGCAGCGATGGGCCTGGCCTCCTTTACCATAGTCATAGCTCTGCCCACCGAAGGCTCGCTGGTAGATCTTGCCTTCCTCTGTGCGGCTGAAGGGCATGCCATAATTCTCCAGCTTTTCAAAGAAAATTGTGACAGAGAGTGAGCTTAACCATAGCCCGACACAATTCTAGCTGTGTATTAACTTGCTAAGGTCCACATGTTTCCCGGTCTTAACCCTAACCCTACATAATACTACAAATTACTACTTGTAGTGAAATGCAGCACTGAGTGCTGTCATTTGTAAGAGGACATGACTTTATTGTTCAGTGAAGCCATAAGATACAATAGATAAGACAATGTACCATACAATGCTGTGGCACTACGAATGCACGGCTTTATTGTTCTCTGTACAAGTAACAATGGAAGTAACCTAGCCAGAAGTAGTAATCTGTAGTGCTAGGTCCTTCAGGCTCAGGCTATTACTTAGTATTTTGTAGTACTGTAGCGTAAGCCAAACAATATGCTTGGCGGTTAGGGTTAAACCAGTTTGGAAGGAAAATAATTGAAATTTTCAGGTTAGAGCTATGTGGCACAAAATTTAAGATAACTCCAGGAAACCAGGAATAAACATTGTTTTGAAAGAGTGCAGAGTATATAGAAAAAGAAATTGGAGTTCTTCCTCCAGTATGTCTCATGGCTCATAAAATGAATTATACTTGGGAATGTGTTTTGTACAACTTTCTCTTTTCCTTAAATATGAAAACTATCTGATATCCATCTTGAGTATTCGAAATTTCATATCCCATAGTACAACAGTCAACAACTGGTAAATATTAACCATCATCTCCAATTCTCCCACTAATTACCTCAATGACAGCCTTTGGTGCTTCTTCTGTCATATAATGGATTGCATCTTGGTCTCCCAGCCAATCAGAACCCTTGACTGTGTCATACCTGCCCATTCATGAATATTCATACAAGCTCATTAGCTGCAACAACCTGAACTATTAAATTATTCACAAAGAGAAAATTCAAATACATGTAAAAGAGAGCAGAGTGTACATGAAATGTATAGATGTTGAGGTGCAACAAGATATCATGTGCATTGATGTACATGTATACATGATGCATGCAGGTTTGCACACGTAATGCAATGAAATTATTACCTGATGTTTTGGGTGATGAAGCTGCCTGTAACCAGAGTTGTAATGACTCGAGTGCATGACTCGAATTGAGTCACAATTTCTGGCAACTTGACTCGAGTTCCAGTGACTCGACTTGACTTTTTCCCCAAATGACTAAATTCACTCAATACAATGACTCAACTCGGCTTGAGTTACTACACTACAATGACTTGACTCAAGTTACAAAAATCAGTGACTTGTTAACATATATGTACAGGTATTACACATACATGTACCTCTGGCAAGAGCTTACAAGACGTTTTTACAATGTTACTTGAAAAAAAATCGTAACAACAAAATGACATGTCTTCACAAAGAAGCTGATGTACATGTATTGCAATATTCTAGCGTTTCAACCAGTCATTTTGGTGTGTTTAGCTCCAACACAGTATTTCCATAAAAATCAAGGCATGATGGGTTGAATGTGATTCCTCAGTCAATCTGGAATGGATTATGAGAATGTGTAACTCACAGGTACATGTAACTGTGTGCCTTACTCCTCTACTTTGACTTACATGTGCCATCTCCAGTTATCTGGTTCCATATTGCCCAATGCAGCATTGATGCCACCCTATCATGGAAATCACAATGACCGCCATCAGTCAGAAAAATAGTTAATGACCAAAATAATGGTACTCAAAAAGAAAGAACAAACAGCCACAAGTATTTAATAGTATAATGCCAGACAACTGCAAAAAGACGAAAACTATTTGTAATGCAGTAATGATGGGATTAACTATTTCTTACACAAAGAGCAAGAAACCATTAACTTCTCTCTGCCGATTTCTATTCAGTGTGCATGTACTTTCAAATATCAATGGACAACAAATGGATTACTATCATTGGCGTATTATCCTGGGAGGATTGGGGCATGTATATCCCCCTACACACTTTATTGACCCAGGGATGGGCTATTGAATCATCCCCCACACTTTGTTGTAGTGAGAAAGAAAGACAGGGTGGATTGTGAAGAATTTTCCAGACTTCCCAACAACCAAAATGTATCTAAAAGCACTCAAACAGCAAGAACAATAAAAATCATAAATATGCCGTTTTGATGTAAGATTTGGAGGGAATGTAATACACATTACAGATGAACATGTGAATAATGAACATTGGTCCATATACATGTATGGTGTCATTGCCCCCTTCCCCCCACAATTCCCCGTCCCCATACCTCCAAATTTCTAGCATAAATTTATGCCACGGTGTAAATGTAGCACCCAATTATAGTAATTTTTAACTTGGTGCCCAGAGTTTAAACCTGGTGGGAGACGAGCCAGGCTGTGTGGGCCATCAGGTCGGAGAACACTTTGTTATGTACATATACCTGAGCAGCCACTGTGTGTGATCGTGTAGGGAACAGTTTGGATACACATGCCGTCCTGAAGCCTTCCTGGGCCAAGCCGAAGGCAGCTCGCAGCCCCGCGCCCCCTGCTCCCACTACTACCGCATCAAATGTGTGGTCCACTACCGGGTAGTCGTGGGAAATCTGCAACAAAATCAACGGCGTCAACGCTGGAAAACATACACGATGAATTAGCCCCCAACATTCCTTAATCCTCCAACTTTCAATATTTGAAAGAGACAAGCATGCTACTCGCTCATGAAGAGTACATGTAGTATTGCAAAAATCCCATGCAAAAAATGGATGAGACTCAATTCCAGTCTTAGAACTGGAATCGCAAGTCAGGAAATTCTGAAGTGTCAATTGATTCTGTGTCCGTGAAAGTTTATTCCAGAGACAGCCAAACTACTGCAAGAGGGGTTATGTTCATCAAATTGTGTGCTGCTCGTAAAACTAAAAAAAGTTCCTGCAATAATCAAATTGATCAACTTGATTGAGACAGGTTAAATGTCTTGAATTCTACATGCGGTGAACAATAACAGTTGACAATGTATGACATGTTTGGTCTGTGTTTTGGCATTGAAAACTTGAATTTAGCATAATATTGCGATCCTTGATGGAATTGAATTTTGATTCCAAAAAACACTATGGACGAAAGCTCTGACTGAACACTAATCCGAAATCCTGAGCCTTCCAAGATGCATGTACATCATTGAGGATGGAAAACAAATTCCCCAGCTATTGCATAATTTTCCTTCCAACTCATTCCTTTTGAATCTTTGCAATCATACGTTGCATTCTCCGATGTACATGTACTCCAATTCCATCATTTACACGTCAGATGCAAACTTTCAATTGGAAGGTAACAGCTGGGTAAAACAACTGTTGATGCTCAGGAGTGGTTGCTTCATCAAATTTTTATAATGATCACCGTAAACCTACATTACCTTGTCTAGTAATTTCTGGGACACCCCACTTTCTTTGTTGACCTCTCTTTTTATTATGTAAAAATTACAAATGCATGATAAATGCATATGTACATGTTCATCTACTGTTTACAACAGATATAACAAATCTCACTTCAAAGCCAGGGAAATGAAGACAGATTCAACACTGAAGTTTCATTATGCTGCTTGTGGGTGAAAAACATGGTTATTCATCTAACAAGTATCATCAGCCAGATTTGACTGGGTAATATAATGACTACTAGTATACTCACTGATCCAGTTTTTGCGGTTCCTCCTGTTTGCCTCCCTTCAACTGTGAAATGGAATGGCCTGGCACCAAGGGATGATGTCGCCTGATGGTAAGAGAAAAATCCATCTTGAATACTATACTAGTGGTAGTACATGCACAATGTCGGCAGGCAAGAATTCACTCCCACAAAAATATATCAATGTTTGAAGAAAAACCACATCCTTTACTTTGAATTTCAGGGAAAATTGTTGCAAGAGATAATCAGTGGACTGTGAATACACTGCACAGCACATGTAAATGCACGACATGTGTGTTACAGTACATGTACCGTGTAGCATTGTCTAGCTCCATATACATGTAACTCCATGTTTGTAAATACATTTTGCATATTCCAAGACATTAGCACTCAATATTATGAAAACCAGGGTTCTTAGATAGTATTTGAACTTTATGGTGAAGGTCAGGGTACGCAATCATTGGCATTTCTGGATCATTACAACAAATAAGCATGATGATAGAACCCTTTTCAAGATTTGTTAACAAGATTTTTCAACTGTTGTTATATTAGGTCCAATATGTCTAAATAAGCAACATCTAGAAGTTTCCTCTGGTACAATCTACCGGTAGCAGGCTAGCCTATATGCCATTCACTATTTCTTAACAGCATTGTTCAAGTCCGGCATTTATAATTAGGCTTCCTTGTTAGAAAACGATACAGTGTAACACCCAGTAAAAAAAGGGTATTTATTTCAGTCATGTCAGTTGCCTGCGGACCGTTTGAGAGTTTAAGCTTCAAGGTACAAGCTACCGTCTCCACACATTTAACCTTTGGAAAAAAGTGAATTATGCATGTGACTGGGTGTAACGACAGGCCTAACAAAACATGCCTGACCACCATCTGACCATACTGACGTTAGGCCCAATCCAGGCCAGCTCAGGTAGATAGAAACTGACTGCATCCATGCCGCTTCAGATACAGAAATTCACTCACCGGTTTTGTTAATCGACCAAGTAAACTCACGCCAGATCGGCAGGGTAACTTCAAAATCGTGGCCATTTTCGGATTTTGTATATTTTTTTGTGTAGACCTTCGTTACGTACGTGAAAGATTTAAGAAAAAGCCTACGTTGTACGTGATCTCAAGCGCAGTCCGATTAGTCTGGTGCACAAACAAGGGCACGGTAGCATTCTTCATTTTACAGTGAAAGCATACAAGGTTTCAGACTCTACACAATTTACGTAAACGCGTTACTTAAGACGTCTAGGGGGCGCTATATTTCGTCATTACGTAAACAGCAAGGATAAAGCTCCTCTTGTATGGTCAGCACGGTGTGGAACCACTTAATTAACTTCTGGAGTACGGATATTAAAGATGTAAAACATGTGGCTACTGAAAAGTGTAAATCTGAAAGCTCCATAGAAGAAACCAACACTGTGAATGTCTTTGTATTTGTTAGTTTTTCATCTGAGCATGGAAGAACGAAAAAGCCTTGCCGGCGCTGATCAAACTAATACTTGTAGTACCGACGACATAAGGAAGACTTTAGTGCAAAAGGAGTGCACACGACTCGGAATGGAGAACGCGCACCGTGTTTGTTCACGTTCTGCATGGTTCATTTGGTGTCAGGTCAACTCGCCCCCTGACTGACTCGCCCCTTACCGACTCGCCCCTTTCCAACTCGCCCCCTCGTAAACTCGCCTCCTGGCCGACTCGCCCCCTGACCGACTCGCCCCCCTAGGAACGTCAAGCAAATATGGCCGGCCCAATGTATTTAAAAAAAACCCAATGGTTCTAACCAACGAGGCGACACGAACGACTCACGGACGGTGATGGATATTTGGACATCACCACTAACCACACTGTACTGACCCGATATCCAGTTCTGTTGTTATGTACCCAGTTCAGACAAGCGCTGGCAGAGTTGACCCAACTTGAAATGTTTAAATTTATTTTCGTAATTTTGGGAGTGATTTAACTCGTGATATTCGTATTTTTATTCCTTTTTTTGGAATTGAATATCTTTGAGAGTGTTTTTAATTTCTTTACTAGTAACTTCATGTATATTCTTCCGGTAGCTTTTTTAATTAAACGATGTGATGTAGTTGAGAAGACATCATTCCAATCTTGTCAATTTCCTTTTGGTGTTTCCCTATCTAGTTATACCTGACTAGAATAATTATAACTTACCCCTTTGTCATAAATCATGTCTCCTTAATACTTCCATAGATTTGCGTCGCCGGACATTATGCCTAATATGTACCATTTTTTTTTATCCGAAATAGTCCGCAAAGTTAATTAATATGGTAGAGTGTGGGCAACGGTTGTGGCGCACAAAGTCCCATATTGTTACCTCCAAATTCCACAGAAAGGGAATATCCACCAAGCTTTAAACATTTTAACTATCATAATTCTAAACTTTGAGTGCCCGCTGCAAACCTCAGAACCTATTTTTAAGGGCAGCAATCACCGATTCCATCTCTGACTAATTGTGTTTTTTATTAAATGGTGAATGGGCCGGCCATACGTGCTTGGATAACTTAGGGGGCGAGTCGGTCAGGGGGCGAGTCGGCCAGGGGGCGAGTTGACCTACAATCGTTCGTTTAGTAGGAGCTCATAACGGAAAAGTCGTGCATTAAGACGCACTGTGTTCAAAATCTCAGAAAAGGTCAAGAATGATGCCAGTATCAATTTTGGGCTGGAGACAAATTCTAGCTGGCCATTAATTAGGCCTAATTAACTAATTAAGGCCTTACTTAGGGTAAAATTGTAACTTCTGAACCGTAGGTCCTAGAACAATGGGACTAAACTGTCCGACTCTGCTCAATATAAATAACTTTTGTATAAAGTCCAAACTTCTCATGCCTAAGGATCAATTAGATAATTAGCTAATTAATGGTAATTAGGACAAAATCATATCTTGTGAATTGTACGTCCTAGAACAATGGGACCAAGACTGACGTAGGCTTACCAGTCTTTTCAGATTAAACGATTTTTATGCAGATTCCAAAAAGTCACATCTTGGAATTATTTAGATGATCCGCTAATTAGCCTTAATTCGATGAGATAGCAACTTCTAAACCGTATATAGTAAGACAGTAGGTTAGAGACCGTCAAGTTTCTTGATAAAATCCACTTTCATTTGTGATGTAAAGTTCATTGAAGCAAGGATCAATAACATACTCAGATAATTTCCCTGTTATTCCATCTCCCTTTAATTACATGTACATTAACATGCAAGACTCACAGAGAGGCGCTTGTATATCAGTGCTGTAGGTAATTCTCAGCCACAAAGTCTCCTTAGTGACAGTGACGTTTTGAGGCAGATTTAGCTTTCTTCACTGTCCACAGGATCGTCCTTTCGGCAGTCCCCTCGGCACTTACAAAGTGGCAGACAAGATATCATACTACTGTTGCAACTGCGCTGAGGGTAGCTTTTTTCACCACACTGACATGCTTTTGTTGTCAAAGTGTAGGGCTTATCCTTCCCGGGGACAAAGGTCTTGCTGGTCCATTGGGGCTACAGCTCGCCATCTTTAACCTGCCAGCCCCACTCCCCTTTTTCTGGCAGTAGTGGGCTTGACTGATCTGCACTCCCTCATAAATGACCAGCTGAGCAGCTCTTTGGATATGCCGTTTAAGTGCTCCACGTGATGGAGGCATTGATCTGCAGGTGACTGAACAATGAGTGTATCCAATAGAGCATTATGGACAGAGGCCAGCTCTTGACAGCCGTAAACCTTCAGGTTAAACTTGACGATAACATCTTCTTGTGTTTTGGTTACCTCTGATGGCGCTGAGCTTAACACCCTGAAAAACTGATTCACACCATCTTCCTGCTTTTCTGACAAATACTATAGTCCCACTTCACTTTCCCAACACCAAAAAAGCTACTCGTGCAACCACAGCCAGTGAAGGAGTGAAAGAATAGTAATCAACGGCAGCCTAGTCCAACTTGGTCTCACAGAGATGATTCAAGTTTGCGGTTGAATTTCCGACACCACAAATCAACGTTAGCTTCATTTATTGTTTCATTTAGAGAATGAATGCCAAAATAATGAAGATGATATCTGTGTCATTTGCCCTGACAGTACGAGTACAGCGTTGAATTGCACATCTAATTCCATCCATGATGTGGACTAACATGCGGTAGTCTTCCTCCAGATGGGAGGATGGAAGCATACTGATGATATTGGATAGAACCTCTCTGCCATTTGTGAAGACACAGATGGGGTCAACAATTTTTGAATACAAGAAAGTATTGACTCATCATGTAATATAGGCAGGCTTTGCATGTTGGACCATTCCTGAGAAAGTCACCAAGTTCCCAAGAGGTGGTCCATATCAAGTGACAAAGGCATTACAATTCCTAGGCCTCTGTTCTTCCGGGTGTGCACTTTAAGGGGATGGGTATCTAAATAGTTGTCTCCAACGAAATCGACTTGAGTAAAAGTGCCAGTCCCCATTACCTTGTTCCACTCCCTGTCGCAAAACTCCCTCACACTTTTGCAGTTTTTGCCCCTGTACTGCATGAGATTCACTGTCATGCTCAGATCAGCAACCAACTGTGACTCTGTGGATTTGGCACGAGGGGCTGGAGTTGAGGCAGGGTTTGAGATTACTTTTTGACTGAAGAGGACCCTGCTGCTGCATCAGTGACGGGAGGTTGAGACATTGTCTTCAGCCGAGGAAGGATGCTCGATATGGGGGCTTGATACATTTTACCGTCATTTGCAAAAGCTGCCAGCACGTTTTTTGGCTCAATTCTGTAACTCTGACAACCTCATTTCTGCGATACACAACCACCACTTTGATATTCTGTACTAGTTTCTGATCCTCTTTAGGCGATAAACACCGGGATGATATTGATGATTTTGGAGGCACTGATGGGAAGTAAGAAGACTATCTTGGCTAGCTTGGCTGTTAAGTCAACCTTGCACATCTCTAGGCGCTCTGATACAAATGTGTAGTAAAGACTTTACCTTCAGCCTCCATTGTCCTAAGCAATCTCGACATTTCATCTTCTCTCCCAATGGGTAGGCCGTTATTGATGAACCTCAAGTTCTTTGGGACATTGCCGAAGGAGTTAAAAGTGGGCTTCATCATCGCTACAAGCTTCTCAACATCAGCCTTGAAATTTCTCTGGAATGCATCATAGCCTTCATGGTGTTGATGGTAGCCAGCTGAGGGACAAGTGGTCTTGCTGTATTCGCTTTCATACTCCTGAGTGATCCTGACATTGCCATCGTCGTTTTTATTAAGGAGGTCAAGTCCTCCATGTGCAGACTTTACTACAGCTTTGTTCTGATCTAAGGCGATTGACGAATTCCAGCGATTTGACTTTGTTACCACAAAGTCCCCCCGCAGAAACTCATCAAATACTGATGGCGATGTCTTCTCAAGTCGGAGTAGATCCTGAAGGTGTACAGCTAGCCACCGACCATAGTTGCACTGGCCAGTGATGAAGATGAATGGCATTAATTCCTGCCACACAGCGAAGTAGGTCAGAAAGTCTTTGGGAACTAATGAGTAGGACGCAAAGTTTCTCAAAATACAGTACAAAATTCCATTACTGTGTTAAGAATTAGTCTTGCTCTAATTAACATTGATTAATTAATTATGTAATTGATCCTAGGGTCTGAGAGGTTTGGACTTTACACCAAAAATTGTGTGTTTTGAGAAAAGTGACAATTTACTCTTGGTCCCATTGTTCTAGGACGTACGGTTCACAAGATACAATTTTGCCCTAATTAACATTAATTAACTAATTATCTAATTGATCCTTAGGTGCTTGGTGTTTGGTGCTTACTGTGCGTGTAGTATATTAACCTTTAATTATTCTCTTTTTGTTCATTCCATTATACATCTTTCGTCACAATTAGCCGATTGGTAATGTAATCCTCTGTCAGCCATCACCATGGGAATTTCCTTTACAGGTTGACTGAAAGTTAATACATATCTTTAATTTTCCACACAAGTACATGTATAGGCAGTTGCCATATAGCCCTTATTCAATTTTCTATCTCCCAACTGTTCCCATAGCAGAATACTGAAGAGAGTATCCTGTAAATTTAAGCGGAATCCAACCTGACAACCACAGGTGTCAACAAATTCCCGTAAACTTTCACAAACAAAAACATTGGCCCAATGTCATGATTTTTTCTTTAAAACCTCTGTTTTCTTTTGCAAAATTAACCAAGCTATATGTGATGCCTACTGGTGCAATAATTTTTGTTTACGAAATCTACTAAAATCAGACAAATTACGATCATCTCCTGGGGCAAAATTCATGTAAACCGCATTTTTCGTTTTCACGAAGAGATAAAGTCGTCGTCCATAGATAAAGCGTTAGCAATAAGGGACAAAACTAAGGGTCAAACTCGTTTTGGCGCTTTCACGAAGAGACAAATTTACTTCAGAAATGCATACACTAACCATAAATTTTGCGCCTGGTACGTGCTATGGCAAACACATATTCTGAGTGTGCCACTTTCACTGCAGGCACGAAAGACAAAAGTCACACGAATTTTAGCGTTTTCTCGAACAGACAAAAGTGTCTGTTCGAGAAAACGCTTAGCAGTTTACCAATTGTAATTGATATCTATAAATATTATTTTGCAGTTTTGTATCATTTAAGACATTCTCTTTATTAGAGTAGCATTAGTTAAGTCAAAGGAATGCTTAATACTGGGGAACTAAGCGTTTGAAAAACAGACCAACTTGAAATGCCATTTTCTTGAAACCTCCTTTACTCCCCGGTGAGAACTTTGGTCTCTTTAATTTTGTCTCCTTAATTGTGAAACAGTGACGATATAAATAAGACTTGAGGCTATGCATGGCGAAAGTACTGACTATGTGAAGTTTGCGGTGACACCATGTAATCAAATTCTCTCTTTGAGTGTGTGTGGTTCTGAAAAGAACCCCGGTTCTTTTCAGAACCACACACACTCAAAGAGAGAATTTGATTACATGGTGTCACCGCAAACTTCACATAGTCAGTGACAATATATTGGAAAAAAATATTGATAATACTTTTAATTGTTTGATCGGCATTGACATTACTGCAGAAACTCCTGTACATATTTCACTTATAATACATGTACAGGAGACGAAATGCAGAAACTCAAGTACATAGTATTCTTTGCCACCACATACGTACTAGTCACTCCTCGACGCGACCTGTACTATACTCAGCCAATCACTGAGCTCCTCTTTGCAGCGCTCATTGCTTCAGACCAATCAGTGCAGGCTGTGTTGACACACCGGATGGCTTTTCACCTAATATAAATTTGTTAGTCTACCTCCGAGTTGGGCGCTTGGGTTGTGCAATGCGACCAATGGGCGTTACATAGGGCCTATGCTGTTTTCCGATTGCCACTGTTATTAGTACGCCATTGTATTAAAAGAAGAGATTTTCTGGATCTCACCATGTTTCGCATGACAGACGTCTGTGTTTGCTCCTTGGTTTTAATCTTATCCCTTGGAGGAGCAGAAATTGCCGCGCAATGGGGTAAGTTATTTCAAAATAGTGATTTGTCAATTTTCAGCATCCTAGACTATCAACCCCCCCGAACAAGAAAACGTCAGAGCGGTGGCTCCATGTTTTTGATCTCATGTGTCTTTTTCACCTCTCAGTCAATTTATTTTGATGATATCAATGTTTTAAGGCCAACTTTCGATGTTTTGTTGGGAATATTATTTTGCCAAATGATTTAAAATAATTTCCAACCAGTAGGTTTTAAGTGTTCGTTACAATTCAAGTTTTAAACGTACGATAAATTTGAACATAAAAATTGGCAATTAGTACTAACTGACACCTAGACATAAATACTAACACCAATAACGTACTACAGTGATTCAACCTTCACCTGTACAGCTTAATTTATTTCCTGAGAATTTGTATAGTACTTTACTTGTAGCACAGGCGCATACTCAAGTATGTTTGCATATAAAACTACGACTCTCTTACTAGGCACCCCAAAACCTGAATTGCGGCCCATAATATGCATAGTACATGTATAATAGTATGTAACCATGGTTGGTACACGAAAACGTCAAATGTATCATTTTTCATATGAACTTTATCTCTTTAGGCATTGGATGGTGTTTGTGTGCAAAACTACACCCGAAGAGCACGAACAGGTGTTAAAATAACATCAAATGCTTGCATAAAGAATAGAAAATTGCAAAAATACTTGGGAAAGCAATAAAACCCTGTTCGTGTCAACATGCAAATCGGGTCAAAGCTTAGGCCTACGGTGTAAAACATTATTGTTCAAGAAACGGTATTGTATTTCATTTCACAAAAGTACATTAATACGCGTAACAAACACGTTAGTTTACTGTTAACTTCGTTTACTGTGGATTAATGTTTCAAAATACAGTACGATACTGCACATTTAACGGTAATATTTTGCGTAATCGTAGAGCCTAAATATAGTCCCTTTTTGGCGCTTGTCCGTGACCAATTGATAGATTGATAGGAAAAACGACATTGTATTCGTTCCCAACGGTTTTGATCACTTCTCAAAATCATATTGGAGAAAGGCTTTTGTAAAATACTTGCTAGCACATTAATCTATAGAATCTAAAATACATCAAGACCAGTGTAATTTTGTGTTCTCTTACGCAGATGAAGTTACAAAATTATAATCTATGGGAAATCTCTCGGTAAAAGCTAAAATAAAACAGATCAAAATGTCTTGAGCATTTTACAGTTCATATAAAAAAAATAAACTTAAAAGAAGAATCTGCGTTAATGAAAGATTCTTAAGTATAATCTAATCTCAAGAAGAGCGTCAGGTCAACTCGACTGAATTTGGAATTCGTCACCTGCAGGAACGCAAATCTTTATAACATTGTGAAATTTCGTTTTCACGTATAATGGAAAATAAACGTGCAAAAACATTGCCAGAAAGGTCGTTCATGAAATTCGTTTCTTACGGATCTCTACGTACTTTTTCCAAAATATTACTTGAGAAACACCACGTTAAAATTTCGACGAGTTTTGGGGTCGTTTAAGTTGGGAAAAATTCGTCCAAACCATCAAAATAAGTAATTGAGAACGTGAAGGGAATTATCCGAACCATCCCTGAATAACATAGCTCGATGAAAAATGAATAAGACTGTTTTCGATATCAAAGCCTGGCTGCAAAGCAGTGGGGGGGGGTCCCTGACAGGTTTGCTGTTGGGGCGGGGCAAATCAGCCTTGTGGCATGCTAACTGTGCAGGTATTCTACCGGGATATCTTTTTAAGCTGAAAAAAAGAAAGACTTATTTTAAAAATTCCACTTNCCTGGATTCATGCATCACTTGTCCATAAGACTTCGAGTCACTGCAGCACGAGACCACGTTAACTATTGGTAAACGCATCTCTGAATCGACTCTTTTTGGTTCATTTTCAAAACCTTTTGGTATTCGTGCTACACGTGTTTTTTCTCCAAAAAGCTTGTGAAGGCATATTTCGCTTATCAGCTATCCAAAAACTATGTCCATGAAACTTCATATCAAATGACCCCCCCTGGAGAAAAACCTACCGCCTACAGTTAGTTGTTGAACAAAAATTCTTCAAGCTAATTATAAATCATTCTAAATTTGTCCCGGAAAATGGGGGCGGGGGTTGACGAAAGGAACACTTTCCCATCCGTAGGAATAATAAAAGCGGGGTAGGGGTGTGTGCTGGCGCCATATGACACTTTGATTATGGGGGCGATGTTCATGATAAAGATGTGCATCTGTAATATGTATTGCATTTCTGAAGAATCTTACATCAGAATGGCATATGGTTTTTTGTGGCTTTCCCGTTTTTGAATGATAATTAATACATTTTGCTTTTTGGAAGTCCGAAAAAATCTTCACAATCCGCCTTATCTTTATCACCACAAAAAAAGGGGAGGAGATTTAACGGCCCGTCTCCTGATCAAAATATGTACATGCGTGCCATACATATATGGACCTCTGCACAAAAGAAGTCCACATAATGTAGGGTTCGATGGCGTTGTGTGGACTCGCACACGTCCACACAATGTTTCCCCCTCTCTTAAAAACAGTTTCAGGGGCATTTCGGGGTCAAGGTTATCCGTGGCAAAATGAGGAGGAACAGTCCACGAAATCATCATCAAAAATCCAGCTCGAAGAAGTTTTCCTAGTGGGAGGAACAACAGCAAACCTTAACCATAGGATAACAAAGGAATATCCAAACTTCTTATGTAGAAATGTGTTTGTGTATATGGGGTTGTGATTCAACAGACCACCCCCAACTCAAAAGGCAGAGGGGGTGTGTGGTACCCCTTCCCCCGGGATTTATGCCCATGGGCAATGTCATAAGGCCAACTTTCTCGTTGGCAACTTTTAGAGTCGTTACAAGAAAATTCCAATGTTTAAACCTTCATTAAATCTGAACATGTTTGAGCCATTAATATTTCTGTATAAAACTCAGAGGAGAAAGTCCTGAGAAATATCAGCACTTACCCAACCCTTGCTTATGTGCCACATTGCACAGTATTATAACGGTATTTCTTTTCCATTTACGTTAGTATTTGTTTTTGTAAGTATTGATTAGACTCATTCAGTGCCATATTTGCTAGCACATTGTATTTATCTTTAATGAGTGCATGCAGGATCTACTGAATGAAGGGAGCCAATAAGAATTAAAGCCATTTTGAATAGTGTGGTTAATATTAGAAGCAAATTAATGAATCATTCCATAAAGTTTTTAAAGTACCTTTTTGGTGGCCCGTAATCCAACCATAAAAACCTTGAACAAACGTTATTTTCTAATGCAATATGATGAACCACGTTCGTTCCGACCAAACTCGCTAACCTTATTCGCAAACGCTGCTTTAATCAACGTTGATTAGTAAACCGAGGTTTAACTATACCTTGTTAACCTTTCAAACGATGATTTCACATTATCCCATTAACCACATTTCAACCAACCTTGTAAACCCTATGCAAACTTTCCTTGAACGTTTTTAAATGTACATGTATTACGTTCCGAGGTACTGTGATTACCTTCCACAAAAGATGATTTGACTTGGTTGATGATCCAAGGCTCAACCAACCTTGAGCAAACGTTCCTTCAGAGTTTTAGAGTGTACGTTCCAGCCAACTGCGATAGCCTTTGGCAAACGACGATATCACGCTCTTCCTTGAACTACGGAAAAAGAAAACGTAGTAACATAAAGCGAACTGTTCTTGTTATACTTAGAAAACGTTGGTTCAGCATTGGTAGGCAATCCAAGGACACTTAAACCACGGCCCGTGCTTAAGCCTACTAAGGATGCGTTAACGTTGTTTGATGAACAATGTTTAATCAACCTCGCCTAGCCCACTACAAACGATTTTTCAACGTCGTTTACTGAAGCTCTGTTCAATTCACACTGCTTACTAAAAGCATTGCTTCAACGTTTTATCACTGACCATGTTCGAATTAACCTTACAAAAACATACCTTCAACGCCATCTTAACGTATAAGTGACAAAGAACATGAATCACTGGTACTCACCCATGACGCCAACGTAAAACCAACGTTGACAAGTTAACGCGCATATTTACAGATCTTGGTACGTTACACAGATTTTACACTAGAATAAGGTAATGAAAGGAATGAATTAACAACTGCAATGCAAATGCCTATAATAACGGAATGTGCTTGACCGGTCTTAAATGTGCGTTTAAGGCCGACAACAGGGGTCATGTCTCCCAAGAAAAGAGCCATTTTTGGAATACTCGTTTCCCTTCCTTCCAAAAGCAAGTAAAAAGTTCCAACGTGCTGTCTTACCCAAAAAAAGGTTATATATGGACACACAAATAAAACATTCCCAAATTTCTGGCCCTCCCTAAAACAAGTCCCTCCCCCTAAAATTGGTTCTTGATCCATCATTGATTTTGTTAATATTTACCTTGGTGTCCTGGTGAATATTTTTGTGAGATCATATATCTCCACATTTTCAAAATTGTATTTTTCAAATTACTTAAAATGGTGAACCATACGCTGTGAATAATGTTGAACTGCATGTATTGCTCCACATCAATCCAGTTCCTTCACTGTTGAAAAAAAAGGAAAGATAAGGTTGTGGCGACTAGTTTGCGTTCGATTGTGAAACATTTATGGCAATTGCAATAACGATGTAATTCATTACAATGCGTCCAATCCTGAAGATACAAACATTAGTATTATCATTTATAAGGTCTCTGTGCACAATGACTTAAATAATTCAATAGCAATTACTGACAACAATTAGAGATAACTTAAAGCGTCGCATATAAAACGAAAAACACAACTTACGCGGAACAGGTGCGAGACAAGGGCCAGTTTGAAGTTCACATTGTTATTAAAAGTCAACCCAAGCCACTTTTCAGGTAAGGGCGGATGTTGGGGTGGAGGCAACAGGGCCATGTCACCAAATGAGCCAAAATTCTTTTGAAAAATAATAAAAGAAAAAATGATGCGAGAAAACAAAAGTGGTTTTGGGTGGGTCTTTGTGTTTATTAAAACGTCTCACTGACCCTGTTAGGGTGCTGAATGATTGACTTGTTTATCAAAAAATCACCTGCAGCGGCGAACCGTAAATTACGGGAATTTCGGAAAATATAAATAGGCCTAGCCTATATAAAGAGTTTTGAAACATAAGCATTAAAAACCATTAAAACATAAAACTACAACGTTATTAGGAGCATAAAAATGACAGAGATTGCTCAAAAAGAATTGCATAAGAAAAAAGGAACCACCAGACGAAATGATATGAGTTATCCATAGTGTATGTCTGAGCCCTTCCTGAACAACGAGCCTTGATGAATTTTTCAATTTGTTCAACTTAATTGTTTTTCTTTTTGCATCGTGGCCTAGCTACGGAGCAGTTTGGGATCCATAATGGTGGTGTAATCAGCGAGATGGTGGGGGGGGAGGTCAAGTTAGCCTCGTGGCATGTTGCAGTGGAAGGTTGGATTAATACTTTAATACTCATACTTTAGAAACGGTGCAAACATCTTAAGAGGGGGTCTTTTCAAGATAAAAACGCGGACATCTAATTGGAAAATACCTTCTCTAAACCAATCACAAAATCCGAATCCATCATCGGTCCATATTTGCGAAAATGATGCGATTTTGTCGTGAATAAGAGAGAAGTTTCAAAAGAAGTTTTGATATAACAATCATTGATTAATTTACTCACGTACAAAGAACACTTGTGTCGCTAAACTTTCTAAACGTTTTTGAAAAAACTTTATGAATTTAAGCCAATATTATCGAGCCTCAGCAGTAGCCTCGTTGGTGATTCCGTGTTAACTATGAATAAACTGATCCATGCTTCGACTCTCTTGGGTTCATTTTTCCTGGCTTACCTTGTATTGGTTCAATTTACAAGTGGTGTTTTTCTCCCGAGAGTCTGTGTAAGGCAAATGTTTCTTTCAGTTGCCCAAAATTTCAACTTTTCCTTCAAAAATTGCTGAATTGTTTGAAAAATATAGGCATGATATGACGACCTCCCTGGGAAAAGAATATTACCGCCTACAGACTGTCTTAGAGCAAAAAGCTTAAAGCTCATTTTAAATTGTACACTATTGGTTGTCCATTGATATTTGGCAGTGGTCAATGAGAAACCAGCAGGGAGAAGTTAACATTTTCCCGTTCGTTTGTATGGGAAACTGTTGATCCCACAATAATTGCTTTATAAATGAGTGCTGCACTTTTTGCGTTCATCGTACGTGTAAATTAACGATGCTGGTTAATAAATAATACGGAAGATGATTAAACGAGCGGGCCAGAAAAATGTAATGGTTTCGTTTTTTTGTGTTTACTCTGTAGGGTATACGTCAAACAATTACTAAAGCGGAGTTTAGATAAAAGATAGAAGTGCGGTTACCTGTGCCTTGTGGAATTCCATTTGGCATTGCCTTATGAATGTATGAATGGCTTCCGTCTGAATTGTTAAAGGATCCATGAAATGAATTGCTATTAGAATCACTTTTTATGTATCTCTGTACACTTCTTAAATATATGAAGACTGTTTGACTTTTTTTTATTACGTGAACAAAAAAGTGCACTTTTTAAACATTCCAAACTGATCAAGCATTTCTGGACAAGTGAGGGCGCTTTTCCTTTGATGTAAATTAAAGAAGACATGGTTCAGTTTGCATGTTTTTATATTCAAATTGCGAAATCCAAATTTGAAAACATTCCTGTGAAAAGGTGCTTGCTTGCTTGTTGCTATTGGTATATACTTACACAGCAATGATTTGCCAACGGAAATGAAATCTACGATAGCAGTGTTTTAAAAAATCTAGAAATTTTCTGTGCACAAATCATTGCAACATTAAAGCTTGGTGCCTCTGATGACATCGCAGTTTTGCTCATGAATATGCAAATGTGCATTAGTAGATATATAAAAAAAGCTCCAAAATATGGGCTAAAATTGCAAAACAAAAAAATTAAATCTTGTAAATGGAAACCCAGAGGTGCAATTCCATTGCTCTAAGTACAATTTAGTAAAATGTTTCTATTTCATGGTCCCTTTAAACGGACTAAATTCTGTCTTCTGTGCATCGTATTTGATAACTGAAAAGGTTTCGCGACTGGGCGAGCATGTGGACGGTGTGAGATTCACTCAACATTACAAAGTTTCATCATGTTTCAGGCTTCTCTTTCTTTTTGTGGAAACTGAGAGGTAGAGATACAGGGCTATTAAAATTCTGAATCGTTAAGACCATTGAGACGACCATTAGAAAAGGATTGTGATACAAAACTGTATGGTGATGCAATAAGGTTAATTTAATGTGGCCTGCAGAATGCTTGATCTAAATTTATCTCCCCACTGAACTTGATTCCATTGTTGCTTTTAACTGTGATTCACCAAATACCTGATGTTTATTGGTAAAAAAATAATTTTACTGTTTTCAGAATAATAGTCTTACTATACACACATAATCTTTGAAAGTAACGGTCACAAGGATTTCAAAAGCACAATTTCTAGATTTAAATCAAATAATAACGAAGACATTTACATGTAAATAGAAAGAAACTACTGAGTGAAATATCCAAATCAAGGGACGAAATCAGAATTCAATCCAAACTATGGGGCTAAGACCAACATTTGCGATAAAATAAATACAGAGCGCCATAAAAAAGCTTAAACATTTAAAAAGCTGAGACAAACTTGACCTAACAATAAGACACATTTGGATCCGCCATATGGATTTGATTTGATTTATGTCCACTCATCACATCAAAGGAGAAAGAAGCAAATAGCACAATACATAGGGTGAAGAATGGAGATTACCAGTGGAAGCAGGAGGTGATATGAAGCAAGGATTCTTAGCAAATAATTAAGTATTTACAAATAGGTCATTTGGGAGACATTTTGTGGTAAATTTTTCAGCATTAGGGAGACATTGGCTTTAAGGGAGACATTTCAGTGTCTCCCAATTTTCAAACTACCAGAAGGAATATTACGGTCCATATTTTGAGAGATGATGGACTAGGGTCTAAAATGAAAACATACAAAGTTTCGTTCAGATCAGACTAGGGAATATTGAATTATGGGACAGTAAAGTTAAGTTGGAAAAATTTTGTGCGTATTCTTATGGGAATGTCTCCTAATGACCCATTAGCGGTAATGATAATTATTACTTATAATTACATCATTATTTTGTAATTAAATATAAATAATTTCATTTTGGACAAAATTACAGAAAATCACTCTGCAAGTTTCTCCGCATCAGTAAGGTTAAAATCAAAATAGATGAAAAGCAATGATTACGTGTATTTGTGAATTCAGAAAAGTCAACAATGCTGCCATGGCCTTCGACCATGCATGAACAATTTACAGCGCAGAGGGGAGTACCAGAATCCTGACGTATACGCTGAGGGCGCTTACAAGCTTTTTTGAATTTATTGAAGCAAAGTATAGGCCTAAACAGAGGATATTTTATAGCATTCATTTTTAGTAAGCTTTTACCAATAGTATACATCGCTCATAATGAACCTCTTCCTATTATTTGTATCCATTTTAATGAAGTGATGTGCTCAGCAATAACAGTTTTTTGGACATACATGGTAAAAAAAATGGGAAGATTTGTATCAGTGTGGAACATGCATGGTGATTGAGTATGGTGATGGTGTATTGAGTAGGTTGAAAACTTCCAATTCTCAATCTGAAAGATTGATCAGTCCCAGAATGGATACATTTCACATTGTGAAATTAGTGGCGTGACTTCGTGCATGCCACTGGGTACACTTGCTCCCCTATGATGTCTGTGCCCCACCCTCGTGGCGTCTTCCCAACGAAACCCAGAAAGAAAGCTTATTCAACTGAAGTTCATTTGCTTGGTGCCCCTTGAAAACGTTCACACCACAAGTTTCCCCTTCAGAATTTTGACCCCTGTCACGCCACTTCTCTAAATCAACTTGGTGTGGAAGGTCTGTTGATCGTGCGCAGCAGGTTCAACGTTTGCCGCTGAGATAATGTCACTCTATATAACAGCTCTACGCATTTACTTGAATTTTGTTCGGGCTGCCTGTTCATTTCTCATTTTTTCCAGAGGGAAATGACAATTTCACCCGGCTTCTAGGTGGAGCATCACCGAATGAGGGCGTTTTCCAGTACCGTGGAGCCGTCAACGAGTGGCACACCTTCTGCAGCTTGGAGTATTCGGCAGTGCTGGGTCAGTAATACAGAAGCCGCTGCGGGTTTCTTGTGGCCAAAATTCTTTGCTCTGTCTCAGAGCCATGGCATTTGGCATGTAGGAGGAGAATTGTCCAATTGAAGAGAAAGACCATCTTGCGTCTAGCTGGTTAAAAATGAAGCACTGAGTCTGATGAGACCCAGGATGGAACCATCTCTTATTTCTGGCCCAACTTTGTCATTAAATTGAACCCAATTTCGCTTTATGATTCCAGTTGAGGCCCCTCTCCTTTGTAAACTCGCCGGGTACAGCGTCTTTTGTAGCGTCCACAAGCTGAATGTGAGCCCAGTAAATGCAAGCCTGTTGCATTCTTTGGCTGCCTTTCCGTTGGGGAAATTCGGGTTTGAACCAACATGTACGCTGGACGATGCTCTTTGGTTAACATGCGACTCGGGTAAGTTTAGGCATTTGTTCAACCCCTGCCGTTCTGTACAATATGTTTGGATACACTAATTAAGGAAAATGTCCGAAAAGCCGGATTTTGTCCCTCAACAAAATTTACTGACGTGCAGAACACGCTGGAGAGATTTTTAGTGGGCTTACAGGCTGCAATCCCTCTTTGTTTTAATACTGACGGAGTTGAGTATGTAACATCTGTTTAATAATGCTTTAGTGTGTCTTTTCCCATCGTCACACCAGTATAACTGCAGCTAAAGGTACCACCATGACCCATTTTGGACGATATAAAAACCAAATTACCCCCAGCAGAAATAACGATAGTTGGGTTACGCCACCCCGGCGGCAAACCCATTAATTGATTGAAGTAGCCCACTGGTGCTTAAATAACGTCCTTAATTGTAGTTCTGACGTACGCTCAAGTTATTAAACTAGATCATTTCTATCTCAGACCTCTGTAAGGACGGTGGACTAATGCACTGAGTGAATTAATTAGCACTACGTTCATTTATTGGAATAATCTCTTGTATAGTACCTTTTGTTACGATGCATACGGTAATCCTCGACTGAATTGCCGTTCTTTATTACGACTTGCAAACCTAGTTTCATGTTATAGGAATCGATCAAGTCCTAACATTATTTTTTACAGTGATAAAGCTTATGATTTAACATGTCGCATTCTGTATATTTCCTTCACATATCGAGATTTTGAGTTGAAACTGGAGCATGGTTACCACGAAGATGAGGGCATCCTTCAAGCTCGGTGCAACGACAAACAGCAGTGGCAACTAGTTTGTGGTGACGACTGGCTGGGCTCTCGGCATGCACATTACTTGGCCTGCCGCCATCTTGGATACCCTGTGACTGTTCGAGGTTCAGCCTTTGTTATGCCCAAATTTATTTTGAGGAACACTTACTCTATTTTTCTGCATGGTGCATTCTGCAGTGGACAGGAGGACAACCTAACTAATTGTTATCTTTCGCAGCATCACTCGTCTTGCCGAAATTACGCGGGATTGATGTGCACTAACCAAAGTAAGCAGTTTTAAATCCCCGTCATTGATTTCAAGAATTGGGTTTGTCATGTTCCCTAAGTTAAACGGCTGTTGTTGAGCGAAACACGACCGTTACACTGAGCTGCCAGGAACAGATTCCCATCGGCAATGGAAAAAAATTTCACCTTATCTTCAACCTAGGGATGATATGTAAGTTGTGACCCTATAATGCAACATACAGATGTGTTAAAGTACCTTTCTATTCATACTGTGGCTCTGAAACTCATCAGGAGAAGATGATCTGTCGGATTTTGTTAGTTTAAATGATTTATTTTAACCGATTGTGGAAGGTCTTGTCTGAAGTACACGGAATGTCGGAATCTCTTCTAAAATCAGAGTGTAGATGTACTGTGGAGGAAGACGGAAAAAGAGAGAGAGAGAGAGAGAGAGAGAGAGAGAGAGAGAGAGAGAGAGAGAGA
>NW_019091526.1:400924-441139 GCF_001949145.1 Acanthaster planci
GAGAGAGAGAGAGAGAGAGAGAGAGAGAGAGAGAGAGAGAGGAGGAGGGGGGGACTCCTTATGAAACCCGGATAATACTGCCACCAGGGGGAATCGTAAAGGCCTAAACCTCCAACATTCCGCCTCTCCGGTTTAGCAATTCACGATGGTGAACGTGGATCCGGTTTAAAATATATGACGCAATTACTCTAGAGAAGTAACAAGCGAAGAGAGAAAAGACTAAAATAAATGCAGTCAGAACTCCAGCAATTTAAAACACATGTAGAACCATTCTTTAACTGTAAAATCCGCAATCCCAACCAAGTCAGCACTCCTGTTTACATTCTCTATTTAGAAAATAATCCAGTGAGACAAAAAAATAAGCCAAGCTCTGCAACATTCCAGTTTGCCGAGGGGCAAAGGGAGGTAACTTGAACGCTGTAGTCTCAAGTAACTAGGTCTCGCCTGTCCTGGTCAATGATTGAAAAAAGGTTTCATATAAACTTGTTCAATCAATAGATAAAAAACTAGGCATCATTTAAGCCTATCGTCTTTAAACTTTAGGCGTCCAGACAAACTTTAGGCAAAAGCTCCCCAGTTCCTCAGGCAAAAGCTCCCCAGCTCCTCTGGCAAAAACTCCCCGGTTCTGAGTTTAATGCTCCCCGGTTCAGCTCCCCAACTCAAAATATGCTTAACACCATGACTAAAACCTCTCTGACCAACATCAACTAGTCCCGATTCACCTAGAATTTACCTCATTTGTACCTTTGAACTGCGCGCCTCATGCGGAACGTCATACTATACTCACACAATTTTGCCACGCCCACTGCTTCTGAAGTTCACAGTGGGCAAATTCATTCGCGGCATTTCCCTTAATTTTTCACATATTATTCTAGCAAAACCTCACTCAAATGACTAAAAGCTAATCTTCATGAAATTTTCTATAACTTCTCACTTTCCTTACTTGTGAATACATTAATAAAAAAACCTCATTTTTCCGGTGTGTTTACAACCCGAAATCCAATGTAAACAAGCCCTACGTTCATGGAGAAAATGACAGTGATGTCAATATGAATATTCATAGTGACTACTAATAACCATACCAGACGAAAATGTCCAGAGTTGTCATCAAAGTTATAAAACTTCTAAAATCCCACCAAAATCGACCGATTTATGTGCAAAGAACCTAAATAAGTATTCCAAACTACCTTTTAATGTCATAAATCAGTTAAAATTCTCAGTCGTCTGGAATTAATTTAAGACCTTTCAACCCATCCACAAGCTCCTAGTTACACTTAAATAGCCGCCATGGGGTCATGCTGTTTAGCATCAACAAGCGTCAACGAGCGTCATCAAAGCGTCAATAAAATATTCAAGCTTTTCTATGGAAATATTTTATATTTACATTATTAGTAAGGCTCCTACATATTATGTTCAATGTGCCATTTTATCTAAAAAGTTACACGTGTGTCTTTATATTTGAGCGACAAATTCGGGCCTGCTCGTACAGCCCGACCAGTGGCCATCTTTCCTTACTCTGGCGTGGACGGCAGTAAAGAAAGATGGTGGCCCCATACATCGCGAAAAAGTTTCATGTTTCTGCGTTAATCTGGGAGCGAATTCGATGTTTCTCTTACACAGTAGCAGATCTTATAGAGCCTCTAAATATGATAAAATCACTTTTAAATCTTTAGAGGGTATTTTCAAGTTGTTGACGCTTTGTTGACGCTAGTTGTGTGTGTTGACGCTTGTTGACGATAAATAGCATGACCGGCCACCATGTTGGATTGCACACCAAGCCTATTTATAGCACAGTTTACATACACGGGAACAGCTGTTAAGTGTACAACTAAATCAACAAGTTCTGAGATGGATTTATTGTTGAAAATGGACTTTCAACGTTGAATTTTAAGAGATCTAAGCTCCTAAAGAGAATGCAGGAATGCTAGAAGAGAAGGCGAGATTTGGGGAAAGATAAAATGGAAGGAAATTTAGTGTGGGGGGGCATTTCCTCATAGTACACACGTAGTAGGATTTCCATTTTCTTAATGCCCTATTTCACCCATCATTTAGGTTCTTTTTCATTTCATTTCTGCAAGGACCAAATATTCAGCTGAGACTGGTAGACGGCAAGCATGATGGATCCGGTGTCTTGCAGGGCCGGTTCAGGCCCACCGACGACTGGGGTGCGATCTGCTCAGACTACTGGGACGGACGAGACTCGCAAGTGGCATGCCGCCATCTTGGATTCTTCGGGCAAGTGAGAGTAACTGAATCACAGATCAGTGGCGAATCTCGAACAAATGTCAGTCTTGTTCCAGAATCAATGTTCCTATCAGCGGTCGGTTGTCACGGGAACGAAACTGAGCTGTCACAGTGCAACCTTGTGTCCGACGTCGAGTTCAGCTGCGAAGGATTCCCCTACGTCGAGTGCATGGAAGGTTTGAATAACCGAACATTATCAAAAAACCGTACAACCTGAAAAAAGATAACTTCAAACACCTGCATTTTTAAATTTTACAATCCAAGCAGTTGATCATAAGTTTTAACGGTATACTGACATCTGTTTTCAATTGCATGTTAATGTGAGAGTGATGTCACTTCCTCCCCAGTGACGACAAGGTTTGACGTTCCTGCCTACTTGTGTGGTAAGAAAAACTACTGTGGGTATGAATGTAATCCAGACCAGTTCGACCCAGAAATTATGAAAGGCGAAGTCTGCAAATGCGACGATGCATGCGTCTACTTCAATGACTGTTGCTATGACTACCGAGCTAACTGCAACCCTGCTGCCGAGTGGGGAGAAATACAAATAAATACTGTGAGCCTAGAGCATTACTCGTGCGTCTGGGTACCAGGCTACGACAGCGACTACGACTTGACAGGCTTCGCTTTGGTGAGTTCTTGTCCAGACACGTTGGCTGATTCCTTTTTGAGACAGAAATGCGAACGCAAAGCGGCCCTAGGCGACCTGGTTGGAATACTTCCTGTGTACGTCGTAGAGGGAGCCGTCTACAAAAACGTCTTTTGTGCACTTTGCCACGGGATCAAAACCGAACAATTACACACATGGAAAGCAAGTATAGAATACATAAATGGGAACAATGTAACTCACTATCCTCACCTCAACATGACGATCAAGGGTACACCGACGGGGAGGATTATGTTCTCGCCACGGCGGAGTAGTTCTGGATTGCAGGGCGTTGCCAGGAGGTGCCCAATCAAAACGACTGGGACTTGCCTTGAAGAGTATAGGAACACGACCCTTGAAGACGCATGCAGGGACTACTTTGCTTCGGTCAAGGTTGGTAGCTTCCGATTTCACAACCCCCACTGCGCAATGTGCAATAACCTGACAGTTCAACCAACAGCCACCTGTCAGAAACAAAAATTCACTCCCAGGTTAGGCCTACCCAGTGTTCTCGAGAAATGGGACCTTTGGGATAGATATCCAGCTTTCAACAACTTGGACATATTCCCTGTCGGCTGGAGCTTTGACAGCCTGGATAGACCTTTGCTGCATAACCGTATTAATACGTTTTCCATTGAGGATATATTTGATTTCGGCTGGGGAAATGATGAGAACATCATTTGTCCGCCAGAACAGCTTTTTGTTCCTTCTTCCGGCGAATGTGGCACTGCTTTGTCCTTGTCGGGTGTCGCAAAAGAGGATGGTGATTTCCTGGATGGTTTGCAGACTCCCAACAACTCATCTTCACAATGGTTTTCTTTGTTGGACGACAACTGTAACGCTGGGGTTCTGGCGAGTTTTGGCAATGCTGCCTCGTACTGGGAGGCCGTCCCCTTACAAGGTACAGTGTTTGACCCAGACCTTGATGTCAAAAATTTTCCTGAAGAATTTTCTCTGTCTGTCTTTGTCAAGACAATTGACAAGATTAACACTTTCCTTGGTAATGCAATGGCAATATTTGAAAACAGTTCGTCTGTCTTCAGAACATGCAACATCACAACTGCCGCAATGTATCTAGAAGAGGGAGCCTTTGCATTGTCACAAATAAATGTTTGCTCAAATGCTTCGATGAAGGCGAAATGTGTAGTTCAGACTTCAATTGATAACAATTACACATCCGTTCCCGATTCTACAGTACTGAAGTTATTTACTTGGATCGGAAGAGGTGTTTATGCGGAGTCCGCTGGTCGTGTGTCGCTGTCAGTGCAAAAAGAGTGTCTTGATGTCCTGGAATTGATCCAGAACTGCTCTGATGTTAAGCTCTTACATCCCAACGAGTATATGTTTGATTATATTCAGTTGTCCCTGTGGAATGTAAAGAATTACGTCCCCTTGCCCGACGGTAAGGTGGGACTGTGTGGACCCATCGATCCGAAAGACTTCGGTAATTTTGCATTAGGCGTGGTCTCTGTCGTGTGCAGTTGCCTGTCGCTTCTGGCGCTTGCAGCCACCTTTGTCACTTACTGTGCGTTCCCAGAACTCAGAAACACGGGCGGTCTCGTCAATATGAACCTCATGGGGGCGCTTTTTATTGCTATCCTCAATACAGTTCTTTCGGGGGTTCTGCAGTTGGAAGGGTACGTCTGTATGGCAGCTGCCTCGATGAGCCATTGGCTGTGGCTGTCTGCATTTGCTTGGATGGCTATAATTTCCTGCAACGTGGCCAGAACATTCGGTAGGACCATGGTGGTAGCTTCCAGGAGATCTAAGCCCAAGTGTCGTCGCTTGCTCGTCTCCATGGCCTTTGCCTGGGGTGGCGCTTTGCTCGTTGTCTCCATCTGCCTGTTGCTGAATTTCTGCAACTGCACCGACCTCCCACCGATGTACAGTGAGTCACAGCCGTGCTGGATCGCAGAGACGACTGTGCGACTGGTGGTCTTTGGTATCCCAGTTGCGTTGTCTCTCCTCGTTAGCACCGTTGCCTTTGCCATCGTCATTTTCAAGATACGGAAAACGAAGAAAGACAGCAAGATGGTGCGGACTCGACGACAGATAGAGGAGACTTTTGATGAGTTGAAGATATATGGGAAGGTGGGTCCATTTTCAAAGAGAGTAAAATGACAAAATTAGATACATTCGGGCTTTGGAATCTTTAAGTAGCCCAAAATGATGGTCAGTTGCGAAAATCTGTGCTGGAAATTTGGAGGGAAGGGGAAAGGTGGGGAGATGACTTGCCCAGTCACTGAAATTTGAAAAGTGGGGGGCTGGGGGGGGGACACCATATACAACATAGGGGCAATGTTTATGATAAAGATGTACACCTGTACTGTGTATCAAATTCATGCCGAATTTTACATCAGAATGGCATATTTATGGCTTTATAAAGTTGTTTCCCCTTTTTAGTGACATTGCAAACCTTTTAGTCTTTAGGAAATCCTAACATTTCTTCACAATCCGCTTAAATTCCTTTGCTCATCACAAAAAAAGTGTGGATGAGTGTGTGTGTGTGTGGGGGGGGGGCAAGCCCAACCCCCCAAAAAAACCTCAAAAGTGGTTGGGGATATATACCCCCATTCTTCCGGGATTTACGCCCATGATGATGTTGTGAATATTTTTGGCAATTGATTCCAAGAATAACTTTGAAATGTAACTTGTATGGTTCTACTTGACTTTTTCATGCATGACTGATACAGGATTTTTGTTGGCAGGAGTTTCGAGTAAAATTTTTCATCAATATCTTTATCATCAGCTAATGCTTCTTTTTGGCACATCATGGGTTCTCGCCTTTGTGTCTGAGGCCGTCAGCCACGTGGTCCTGTCCTACATCAGCGTCATCGTGAACACGCTGCAGGGGGTCTTCATATTTCTGGCGTTTTGTCTAAATCAACGCGTGAGGGCGCTCTGGAGAAAAAGTCTCTCCTGCTTTGCTTGCAGAAACGCCGAGCAAAGAAAATCGGCGTCCGATGTGCCACTCCATACCATAAGCACCAGGGGAAGTTTCAATGGCAAGTCGGGAGCAGGGACTGCCGTTGAGGAGTTCACCTAAAAATATCTGCAGTTTAGCTGTAACAAGTGTAGGCTAAGTGCAAATGTACATGTAGTCATTGTGGTTCATCTTATTATATATTACATGTATTTTGGGTGAGATCAATTATCTCTCAGTCTCACGTACCCGGTTGTAATGAAACTACTTTGAGCAGAAAAGTATAAGGGAATCTCAGTAACTAAAAGTAACTCATAAGCTTCAACATGAAACTAAGTCCCAGCTGTAACCGCGTTTTAAGAAGGGTTTTCACTTTAGTCTACAGTAAGTCTGACACTGTTTTGGATAGAATCCATTTGTGCCTGTCCTTGTACCACCAGGCTCTAGACCTAAAATGAGAAATACTCCACCTACCTTCATAAAAATGGCAATTTTCACAACGCATTGCATATTTTAAACACGTTATATTTTGAGAGGTGTTTGCCCTCGGACTTGTGCCAAAGCGAACGAACGGGTATAGCCATAGTGCAATTTAATATTCTTGTACGTATCATTGGATGTGGCTAATTCTTATGTGCTTCAAATTTGCACACAGAATGTGTTCATTTGTTCGTCATGAGAGCAGCCAAGCAATACAAAATAAATACAAATTTTGAAAACGTCAGATGTGAAGAGGACGGCTTTGAACGGTCCCTTGTCCTTTGGTGCATGAAAAGGTTGAATGTAGGCTCCCTTGGCACGAATATGACAAACCGAAGCAGTCTGGCAATTTACCTTTTGGTTAAACATGAATTTGCAAGTAAAATAGTTGTTGAAATGTAAGCCCTAGCCCCTTTCCACATACCCATCCCACAACCACCCCCACCCACCAATAAACACTGCAAGCCAGCAGGCAGCTCTCGAAACAGGGATATGTTTGCAGAGGCCGTATTATGTCCACTGGGATTGGCATGGCGATAGTGACTGATTGCCAATCAGAAAGCAGCAACAAGGAATGAAGCCTCTAGAAACTTAAATGAGGTTTCCCTGAACTGTCAGGTTTATCAGCATTTTAACATTTTCAGTGACTGTGATTTTTTCAGTAGCCTAATACGGAAATCTTCTTAATTAAGCAACAGTCCCGTCTGTTGAGGGGTTCTTGTCATGACTTGCAAAGGACAGTATGGTATCAGATACGTAATACAGGATTCGATTTTCTTCAAAAGTTGACAATAATATTTCTACATTTATAAAGTTACGATTGTAGTGTCTCACAGTTGTAGAAACCTCTCTCTTGTGCAATTCACATACATTTTTGTAAGTAAATTACATGAAGTTACACCGATTACCTTAGTACGCTGCGTTCGACGTTGTTCACTGTTAAGCTTTCCCCAGTTGGCTTTGGCTATTGTTCAGCGAGGACTACGTTTTTGTTTTCGTTGTTCGCGACACATCGCTTACATCATAATGTATAATGTGCGTTAAGTATAGTAAAGGGGCTCTATTTCGGTGTGTGTGTGGGTGTGTGTGTTGGGGGGGTATGCCTGATTTCAAACTGAGTACACCGAAACACCCAGATCGGATCTCTACTGGTATTATTTCGAGTGAAGAATTGTGCGAAGCGAACCGGCCAATAGCGGAGGTGACGGCAACACGAGGAATAATCTAGTTCCCTGCCCAAAGATGCCTTGACTACTCTTAATAAAAATTCTTAGGTCAGGGATCTCCCACGGATATAAATAGATATGACGCAAGGGTCAGGGGTCACAAGTTGAGAGCCCAGTTTTTTTTTATTTCACGACAGTGGTACATACTGTATGTATTTGCCAGTCGTCAGGTCCTGATTCTTCCTAGCTTCTCTTCTAGGGAGATTACCTAGGAGACTTTCGATTTCAGTGTAAAGTCAAATATTGTAGATTCAACAGCTGTCATTAGGATGCGGGAGTTTACTTTCAACGGCTAATCTACCTACCCGGCCGGGAATAACTGAACATCAACGGTACCATCCGAACATGCCGAATATAGACTGGACGACTTCGGAATATTTCGGCTATTTCCGAGAAACTGGAGGAATTCCTCCAGCGTTGGTCACGTGGACATTGAGTGATACTGGAGCCTTGATTCGTAGAGTAGTCAGAATCATCGGGTCTGGTACCCAGACTACACGATGAATGACCACGCCGCCGCATGGGGGTACTTTGCCATTTACCAGTCTACTTACAGATATACATGTGTGACATCCTTACATTACATGCACTAATGGGATGTAAGGTCTAACGTCGACATCAGTAATAAGCAATGAGACAGTGACAAGAGACAATGAGAATAGTCCACATCGTTAAGGTCTGACATTTTAATTAAAGGTTGTATAGGCTGATGTCTGAGCATCAAACTGGGTCACTGCATTCGCAATTGCATGTTGCCCTGCAAGTTTTTAAAACGTAGATGGGTTAATAAGTAGTATTGTGTTGATGTTTGACATGAAGTATAATCGATAATGATGTTTCCTTGTGAATATACATATTGAAAAATTATCTGTTTAGATATTCTAATAAGTCTTAGAAGCGATTTGTTTTGCCTGTAGGGAGCTCATAAAGCAGCAAATGAAATTTAATTCAGATGCACATAAAGATGATTATAACCATTACGATGCGTAATGTGGAGCATAGTTTACGGTTACCAGAACATTTATGCTCACTGTAGCAGAAAGTCATGCTGTTGAATCATTAATTATTTCATGTCCTAAGCGTTGGGGCGGTTTTGCAAGCTTGGAGATGTCTGGTGTAAGGTCACCGATTTCAGAAACCTTTTGCCTCCGATGGAGTTAAGCTTGCCTTTGCTGTGATCAGCGCACAATCAGCGATTGAACTGCGCCATGAACTGGACCTTGTAGATTTAGTGAATTTTAGATATCCAAACAGACAATTACCTAACGCAATAAACTTTTATAGCGTTTGTTTCTCAAGTCACTGTTTTGCATGCAAGTTAATTAATGTACATCCGTAGCACTTTATTTGTATATTAAATGATATCTCTAAAATAATCCATGAACGGACAGTGAGTAATAGCCGTGGTATACATATCCAATTGACAGATGATTAATTATCAAAGGGGGGAACGTTACGTTAGATTTGTGAATTAGTGGTTTCGTGTTATAGTGATTAGAAATTGTTAACGAAGTTTGCTTATCGCATTCACATACGTCACACTTGATAAAAATTTCATTCCAAATTGCCAACATAAATAACTCATAAGAAAAAATGTGGACAGAAAAAGTGGAACCCAAACTCTTAATGGAAGATGACATTTATGTAGAACCCTCAGTTAAACTGCTGTTGAGCTGGTCTTGTGTGTCTTGTTTTGAATTGTAAATCTGCAATGGTGTCTGAAAATGCCCGACATGTGGCGTTTATAGTAATTTGCTCGTTCCATTTGTCACACTTGATCAAGATTTCATCCAGAATTGTCAACTTAAATAACTCATGAGAAGAAATGGGGACGCAAACAGTGGAACATTAATATGGAACTCTATTATTGTACTGCAATTGAGCCGGTTTTGCTGTATGGTGTGAAGGTTTGAGTAAAATGTAAAGCCTGGTTTCAATATGGTCGTTTGTAATGCAGACTGTCTGCAAGACACGAAGACGCAGACACGAACGGAAGAGACGGTATGACGTCATTCCACCCTAAAATTGAAACAAAATGGCGTACGAAACTCACATTTGCTGACATTTGCTGAAAATACGCTTTGAAATTGATTGTACCCCCTGGACGTCACACTTACGAACCGGAGACACAAGATTGTGCGTGAAGCGTCACTTCGGTAGTATATACGGTGACTCCCACGTGCTTTGTTTTCGAATGACCTTGTCCTTGTATAAGTCGTGTGTGTGAGTTTGAACGTCGTGTCTGTAAGCGGTCAGGGCCGATTTCATGAAGCTGCTAAGCACAAAAAGTTGCTTAGCAGAGTATTATCTCCCTCAGGAAAAACAGGTTACCAGACAAAAATTCATGTCATTTTTATGATAAGCGAACATCAGCTGAACACCAGTCACAAGCAATATACAACACAGGAGTATTGTGGTTGGTAATCCTGTTTTTATCAAGGGAAAAAAATCATGCTAGAGATCCATGAAATTGGCCCTGACTACTCACAAGCACGACGTTCGAACTCCGACGTTTGCAATTCACAAACACGACGTTCAAACTTACAAAAAGACGTTCAAACTCACAATCACGACGTTTGCCTGACCGCTTTAGAACACCAAACGAATTGCTTGTTAAGGCTAATGTTGCACAAGTTTAATGACGCAAGCGCCGTTTTATAGCTCCCTTTCACTCAGCTGTGACCGCAATGTCCCCAATAGACTAAGGCCTATATATGCCGGTGATTGAACAGACTAGGGACTACATGTACAAAGCGGGCATGTCTAGTCGTAGGGGAAGCTACCTCGGATCTTTCCAACAATCTCATATTTATGTAGCAAAAGAGTATCTCACATCAGGAAAGGTTCACTGAAACAGCACCCCCCCCCCAAAAAAAATACAATTGTTCTCACTCAAGACAACTAAGTCTCTTTATATCAAGATAACAAATTTAGGCCTAGTGAAGTGAATAAAACAAATGGGGCCCACACCAAGGAATAACGGTGCCTCACTAAAGACAAATAATTACAGAGGTATGATATTTTTGAAACTGGGGGTCGTATTGAATTCCTATTTAGGGACAATAACCAAAGGGAGATAACACGTCGTGTTCGCATTATAGAAAGTACGCTTGTTAAATTCATGGTTGGAGAGGATCTAAAATGGATTTGAAGGAACCTAGGCACTGACTCACTGAGTGAATCTGAAATTCATACTCAGACAGTCTCCCTATTCAACAACGTGCAACTTGACCGTGCATTAACATTTTGATAATGCCTGCGGCGTAAATCAGGCGCTGGCACCTGGATACAAGATAGCTAATCGATTCTGATTGGTCAAGAGTCTGTGTGCATGCGGCTCGCCACGCGGGCGCCAAGTCCGTATAAGGAGTTTCTTTTGGATAAATTGCACTAGGAACATACCATAAATGAACAGTGTGTTCGGAAAACTGACAGTAAAATTCTAGAACAACATCGTTGCAAATCCATCACATTTTGACTTCTTTTGACTCTGACTAAAAAGGTATTCATGAACAGGAATAGACATGCGCTTGGCAGTAGGCTGAACGCTGATCAGTCGTGTCCATTCTCCTGAGCCGGTCTGAAACTCATGTTTAAGACCAGACAAGCACATATTTATTTTATTCCCTTATTATAACAACATTATTCCATCAAAATCACCTTCTGGTACCTAACTTCATGTACGAATTTCAAAGAAGAACCTTATTCTCAGAGAAGCCACTTTTTATCGTGTTTCCTGAATGTAATTTGTCAAATGGGGAGGTACCGACTACTTTAAATGTTTCTTAAAACCTTGACATAGAATAAATTACAAATATTTATTGTTCATCATTGTAAATGAATTAATCTGCCGTAAACCTTTATTTCAGTGCTTTAATTTTAATTTCCCAAACTTAAGTCTCGGAGAAAGTGATAAGAAAAAAATATTACCATACTTTGCCAGCTGAACTCGTACATTACTATTCTATACCCAAAGAGTTCAATTAAACTAGAATCAAACTGTGTTCCTGGGCGAGGACTCTCATGTTGAAGATTTACATTAGTGAAGAGAAGTTGTCCAATCCATCCCATGATTTGATTTAGTGAAGGCTGAAGACAAAATTATAGAACACTGCATGATGATTGAAAAGTATTTCAGGTATTTCCATTTCATTGAAAAACCCATTAGGCCACACTGTTGCGGAATTATTGTGTGTCACTGTGCGAAAGGATATCGAGACAGCAAGACCAGAAAGATTGAGAGTAAACAGTGAATGCTACGGCATGGTCAAAGATCAGCTAATGTGTTGCCCTAGAACAGTTCAATGTCAGCGCACTGGTAAAAGATGCCTCCCATGGGAACTTCAGCATTGTTGGTCACATAGGTCAACTGTGAGAGAGATAAGGTGAAAATAGATGGGTCAGAAGTCTTGAGTACATAAAGAGGACCACTTTTCATCTGTTTTACAAGAGAAGTGGGAAGAAAAATTCATTTTTTTCGTTCCATTGATTGTCAAGCTTTAAGCTCACGTAATAAGAAAGATACAACTGTATTGTGACGAGACAGAAGGCGCTAGTCACTAAGGTATGGTGCGAAGTTACAGATGGCGTTCTGCCCAGTAACAAGAGCAAATGTTGGACGCGCATATTCGTGTGTTAAGCAAGCGCGGCGCATAGGGGTGCATTCCACCAAATGGTTGTATTTCTGCGCGCGAGCTCCTTAATGTTTTGTGATCCCACGGGATTTTACAAACAGACAGGGCATAACCAGGAGGCATCATAGAAATATTTCTATCAATCCCGAATTTAGGACTGATAGCTTCCAGTTTGCGGCATTTCTTTTACTAAAAGCCCCAAATTGCGGACGTATTTTGGATAGAGGCGGGCGGCTACATTCAGAAATGAGCGCTTAGTTTTATGGCTATTTAGGGGTATCGTCGTTCAAAGGCGAATAAAAAAAATATTCGTGGCAAACCCCCACGAAATTGAAACGAAAAGTGATCTTCTGGCCATAATCTTCAACTTCCACTGAAAAAATGGAGGCCAACCTCTTCACGAGCTATTTCGGTCCGATTTTGCACTGTTTTCTATGGGCGCGTGTTTGGTGTAGTACAACCATAGACTCCGCCTTCCGCGAAGAGCAATTATTGGTTAACGCGGAAGTCACTGCTATGGTCACATCGTGTAGCTCTATGGTCACATGTAGTGCGCGCGCAAGCGTAGTTGCAGCAGCGGCCCGCTCGCGAAGCTACATAAGGGGCGCGCAGGCTAGGTTTTGTGGTCCTGAAGAGTCAAGGACTGACCCTGAGGTCTCGTAACGTGAACTGCGTGTAGCGCAGCCCCGACAATAAGCCCCATAGACTTGCTCAAGTCCCTGACTCGGCACTAGATGCCCACATTTAATTGTGTTCGCTACTCTGGGCGAAGTCCATTCACATACATGTATAACCACACGGTCTCCCCGTCAATAGCGCCCCTACTAGTGATTCGTTGGGTAATGATTGAAAGAGCGTTGACGGATGAATCCGCCCCGAGCTGAAGTGCACCCTCAATCGGCAAAAGAAGGACATGTGGTTACAAGTGGGTTAGTTACGCGTACTCAGCGTGCTCCGCGTCAAACGCACATATGCTTGCGCGCCTCATGGCCCGCCTATGCGGTGAGTACAACAGACATAAATTTATGTCTATGGTGAGTACAAAAAAACCCTCCTTTGTTTCGCTCGGAGCGGATAAACCTGCCACGTTGATTGTTGTATATAAGTCAAAGATTCAAGAAGACGTTTATTCCATACTATTTTATAAAAAAAATGCATTGATAATTAAGGGAACTCGGTACATAGAAATTGACAAAAAAAAAATCAGAAATTAAAGAAACTTAGTACATTGAAATTAGCAATTTGGATGTAAATAACTTTTTACAGATACATGTAGGACTACTTAATGAAAAGAGAACATTAGAGCTTCTGATAAGATAAAGAAAAGCAGTCCATGTACAAATGAGAAAAGAAAATACTTTTACTAAGTCAGGTGTCCAGGCGAAGTTTGTTTCAGGCCATTGCTGTCCAGGCTACGTCACTAAGCTTTGGGCCGATCTAGGTGACGTCTCAACCAGACCAGAGACAATCGAACCTTCTTGGGGGACGGTATACTTCCATCCCAACGGACTCATCCCTAGCCACTCAGGGACCTTTCGGTACATGCCCTCCGGCTCCACGCTCCGACTGGAGGAGGAGGGCACCCTCGCCTTCGCCAGAGGGGCGTGCCGCCACAGTATTTACATTTCACCTGTTTTCACCTTTACTAACTTTAATACAGAGTTTGTCCACATTTCCTGAACTGCTAATTGAGTGGTGCCTTCTCTTAGTGTACACCATAAGTGTCAAAGTCCGTGTCTGTCTTATGCAAAGGAAACCCTGCCATAATTTTATGTTTTTGGCACGGTGGCTGGACTTTGCAATACATACACCGTCCGTCAAAAGTTACCCTGACAATCAGCAGAACTGAATTCCTTTTGAACTTTATCACCGAATTTAAGATTTTTAATTCTTAATGAGTACACTGAATTTCTATAGCAATTTAGATGCTTTTGCAATCATAACATCAATCGATTGCAAACAAGCAGTAGGATTTGTAGAATACTCTTTAGATAACAAAGTCTTCAAAGTTCGACGACAGAATAATTGCGAATGTATGTTTGTTCACTCACCTGGAGTATGGCAGGAACTCCAATAGGTCTGTGAATGAATTGCAATAGGGGTAAGTTTAATTCAGGATTCAATGACAAGAGATATACATTATTTGCGGCAAAATGGAAACATGAAAGGGGGCAATTTCATTCGAACTTTGCTTTGACGTTGACCGTGACGCTCACAACTGTGTACATTGCAAGGTAGTTTTATTGCCGAAGGTAAAGATATGTTTGTCATATGTTTCAACTTTCAAAACACAGACAAAACAGATATTTGGACGAAGGGTACAAAGCCTCCTCCTTTGCAAAAGTGGGATTTTCAGTAAAAAAAAAAGGTTAGTGGGGGTTGACATTATTGTTGCATTTTACTTTTTTCATATACAAAACGACCAAAATGGTCATGAAATGCCCGGCAAAATGGCAAATTAAAAACATCATAAAGATGATGTGAAAACAGTTTGTAAAAGATGAACAAAATTCCAGAAACTCCTCTTACCCTCTTGGCATGGTGACATTTGGGTAGTAAAGTGTGAGAGAGGGTGTGGCTCCATCGTTAACCTTGCTCAATATCTGGACATCGGTGGAGGTCAAAAACGATATCTCAAAATAACCCTGAAATCCAAAAAAATGCACATGACATGATTGGAATGTAGAATCCATTTACACTGCATGGTCAATTTTCTCAGTTTGTGTTTTTTTTAACCCTGTCTGATTATGTCCTATGTGGGATTGGCTATTTACGAAAATACACAAGTGTACATGCACATCACAAGAATTTCGATGAAAGATGTCTCACACTCTCACTTTGGAAAGCCTAATACAGCTCTCCTGGGACCCCCATCCACATTTTTAGGTCATTAATTAGTCTGGTGCCATCTGGCTTCTGTATGTATATGTAAGTTAAATGTACCAATAGATTCCTTTCCATAGCTAAGCTCTCCCCATCAAGGAGTAATTAAAAGCATACCGATGAGGGCTCGTGGTTTTCCATCTGAAATAGCTTTTACTGTTATACGCCACATGAAGCTCCAAAAATGCTATCCTTGTCTGTTCAAAGGAACTGAAAAAGCTTTTGTCTCAGCTGAGGGGCTGGGCTAATCATTTTTGCACTCCATATGGAATATTCTTTCTGCAGCATATATAGTCTCACGTTTGTGGCTGTTCCGTTTGGAAAGGTTTCAAAGTGGTTCAAGTTCTTCTGGAAGATGACAGTGTAGGGAGATCCTCCCCTGCCAAGGAGGGAAACAGAAAACCAAGAATGAACAGATATTGGAAGTATATATGCCAGTGAAATACTGATTTGGATAATGTTGGGAAATTCTGCAAAGCAGTGGACTTTGTTCAGGGCCCTGCGTGACTTTTGGGGCTTCCTGAGTTATCTAAATTTTACACTATGCAGGGAACAAAGCATCATAATTTGTAGTTTACTTTAAAGAGATGTCACCTCCGATACCTAGTGTAATTAACGCAACATATAGGTCCCGCAGGTAGGTATAATACATGCAGGCCGCTGATGAGCTGTCCCTTTCATAATCCTGCAAAATCCTCCAGAACATCCAGGCTGAGTTTCAGAGAGATTGGAGGGTTTAAGTTAGAGTTAATTCAGTATCCAGAGTTAGGAAACTTTGACCTTTGTATGGAACATACTTAATTTGAATGCCCGGCTTATCTTGAGTGCGATTCCCGCATGGTTTATTCAGAAGACCACAGTCACCAGCGTCTATAGAGCAGGAAAAAAAATCGTGTCTGAATTAGACCCAAATTCTCATTCGCATTGCAGCGAATAACTCATTTCAACGCAAGTAATTCGTAGGCGAGAGAATACATGTATCAGATTATCAGTTTTGGTTCCAAGACCTTCCAGTAGTTATTCCGCGACACGAACCATCACACGTACCCCGTTAGAGGGCGCTATCACCATACGAATCTTTATCACCATAGAGATCGTAGTAAAGCATGGTTATCACATCGTGAGCGTAGAGTAGAACCCGGTTCGTAAGTGCTACGTCACTTCAGTTTACACCACGCCCACTGCACATAGAGTTACATGCAATATCACTAGCCCCTGGTCGAGTAGAATACGAAAATGACGCTGGCTGGCTCTTCAGGATGGGGGGGGTTTGCGCTTGGCGTGCGTACAACGGACTGTAAGCCTATTTCATTCATTAATTTAAAAGGGGGTGTTCATAAGGACCTGTTTCATTTAAAGCTACAATCTCCATTGTCTTCATTAGCTACAAGGATTACTGGAGAACTTGTGCTATTTCTAATATGTACACCAGCCCTTTGTTTCATGGAGATAATTCTAGAAAAGGATTCCCATTTCAGCTTCTCGATCCTGATGTGAATCCTGCACGCGAACCGTCACGTTTATAATGCACACGCTGCGCCGTGATCTCCTCAGATTAACACCCCCAAATTCTATTCATAACAACGATTTATTCTGTAAAACTCCCACCTTCAACATTGATTTTTTTACCTGAAATGTATGTGTAAAGGCCTCACCTTCATTAATTAAAGGAAACCCTTCCCTTTGTCATGATCCTTTTTCCACACCGTTAAAAAAACGTCTGAGTGATGCGCACTATTCAAATTATGTCCATTGCTTTTGGGTAGGCTATGCGTATAGTCCAAAAATTCTTCACGTTTGATCAAAACTTACACGGCGCGTGGAGATGCAGCACGCACAACTAACAGTCGCCACAGAAATTCGGACAACAAAGTGGCACGGGGCACAGTCAAAAAGGAATTTCAGGTAACAAAATAGTTATTCCGAAGACTCGAAAATTTCGTCTCGAAAATTACGTTTTCTGATACAAGTGAAAGTCCCATATAAGAAATATATCATACGGTTTTATACACTCGGAGTCACAATTGAAATTATTCATACAATATGAAAAAATATTGCCGGCTGTTCGTGGTTTCGAAGACTTATCGTGGTCCATCCATGGAGCGATAGTATATCTAAAACCTAGAGCGCTGGCTGGGCGCGTCCATATTTGTGCACAAACTTATTGAAACAGTAACCAAGTTGCTTTGCATGTTAATTTCTTCTTTGTTATAAAGATAATCACTTGTTTTGGGGCATGTGATTAGTAAGGGGTATTGCAGCATACGTGTGTACAAAAAAATGGTTATTTCTATGGAGCGAATTTTTATATGCGGCCTTTGACAGAAGTGGCAAGTTTCTTTTGCTCTCCAGTGTATGTGTACATGCCTGTGTAGGCCTACCGGTGGTCTTTCCAAAACAAACACAATTATTTGCCATGAATTAAAAAGCTTGCCTTCATGTGTTGATTACAACTTTTCCTATACCTTTAACATTGATGCCTTTCATGGAGCCACGCTGGTGCGGGTTCAGGAGACAGATGTGAGCTGACGCTACAGCGACGAGATAGACCATAACAACTGCAGCCTTCATTGTGCAAATTTCCAGACGGAGTTTTGTTTCTATGAAACAACACTCAAGAAACATGAATAGTGAAGTAAGATACGTGTAGGCCTACATGTTGCTTGCAGCTTTGTAACACCTCATGAACATCTGGTTACCAGAATTAGAAGTCATACTGCTCGGATGGCATGATGTTACACGCACGTACCATTAGGCTGAGTGTAAGTTACAAGTGATTTCCGTTCTCTTGCAGGAATGAAGTCCGATTCTTCCCACATACAAGACAGTGCAAAATTCCAAGTATGTGTCAATTATCGATAGATTTCTTAGGAATTGAAAAAAAAGAAAAAAGAAAAAAACGTGTTTGGCGTCCCCACCCGCTTCTTTTCGGGGGATGCCTCGTGTTTTTTTTCTAATTTTTAGAAAAGTTGGTAAAATGCATAAAAAATGTCAACTGCTTAGTCAAATGAATTATTTGCAAGCTGGAACTCCTAAACTAACGTTGGACTCTGTTGATGACCACGTATGGCTTTGGCTGCAAATTTCACATACGTGCACCTCTAGTATCGAGGTGGCGGCTATCTTGAAAATAAACCCCCCCCGCCTATTTTTCCTCCCTATTTTTCAAAAAACCTGTTTTTATTACTTGACCTTGTTACACTTGATCAAGATTTAATTACGTCCAAACCTTGTATCGATTGGAGCGAAATAGGAAGGTGAGAGCGCCCCCTGTATTACATATGCAATATCCCATAATTACAGTCATTTGCAAAAGTTTAGGACTACCCATACAAAATGCATTAACCTGAAGAAAAACCAAACGTAAACCAAACAGTCATGGCAATTTATGTTTATTTTCAATGTGTAACCTTAGGTTAAATACCTATTTGAATTCATTCCCATGATTGGAAATGTTAACAGTCTAATATTTAGTGTGCCCTCCTCTAATTTTTAGTGTGACTACTTAGACTGGCTTTTTTTAACCCATGCTGCTTCGCAGACAAAATGCTATACAAGGCCTGCCTTTGCAAAAAATTTCATTCAAATAGGTATATAGCACTACACTGATGTTATGCGCCACTGTAAAATCATGTTAACAGTGAGACAGTGTAATGCAGGCCCAGTGACAGAAATACCAACAAAATTCCAGGTGGTCTTAGCTCTAGCAAACGACAGTATTCCGTTTAAACTTTTGTTCGTCGCCCAGCGCCCGAGCAGGGCGGTGGGAAGGGCCGATGGCCTTGCACAGTAAAGTCAAGGAAGTACGCCACCACACAGGGTCGCAGCTGAAAACTTGCAGAGCATTGTAGATAGGCTAAACTTTTGCCAGGCGCGCGAGCTTTCGGCAGTTATCAATCCATATTTTTGTTCTTTTTTTCCTCATTGCTGAAAATATTCTCACTACACTTTGTTCGTTCATCCAAAATGGATCAAGATAACCAATGATTTGAAATACATCATCAAGAGACACTTGATCAGCGATACTTTGAGGGAAGATAAAGTACCACGCAGTGATTGTGACAAGGCCATGTTTTGTCATGAAGCCGAAACTTTGCCCATGCTCAAGCATTGCCATTGGAGAACCAAAATTTTAAAAATAACGCTTCGCTAACAGGAAATTATCACCTCGCGGTCATAGGCCGTGCTTAGTGTAGCCAATCATAGTGCAAAGCCACCAGTCCTTCCCAACGCCCCTTTCGAGCGCTGGGCGACGAGCCAAGTTTAAAGTATATTTATTGGTCCACTGGTCTGACGTCTTCTTCTGATTTAGAGCGCTAGCTCAGCGCCCTCTGGCTGGTGCGTGAGTTCTGTTGTACCATAGGTTAGTGTCCCTGGCGAAGTGAGCCTCGGTTGAGCACCCTCACAACTATTAATTATCAACATTTATTCATTAAAATAATTATCAGTATTTGAAACCATAGTTTCCTTCACCAGTTGGAAATGGCCCACCTAATCGCCTGCACACACAGTAATTTGTTTCCTGTAAATTTTCACAGTATTACTGGCAGCACGGACGCCAGTAGAATGAATGATTTACAGTTATTTTTACGGTAAATCGCCGTCATTTATTGGACAGTAATTAACCGTAAAAACAACAGTAATTTATCTCAATTAATTAAATTAATTTGATGTAATGTAATTACATTGATGTAGACATTAGACACAGCAAGTTACCGTTTTTCTTGATTACAGGTTCATTCTATATGTGTATTTAGGTATAAGTTTTGTTGATAAAGGTTTCTCAAATTCACGTTAATTTTAGCAGTTCAAATATGATTACGTATAAGATACACATACCTCGTATTCAGACGCCTTGATCGCGGCAGAACTTGATTTACATTCTTAATGTACACTTACATTTTGTATATCTGCATTTGGCGCCCAAGTGCAATAATGGTTGAAGCATGAAAAAGTAAGATTTTTCTTTTTTTACGTTCAATTTATATTTTTAGGCACTTTGTCGCATCTACGCATAAAACTACATCCAAAAAGCACAAACATTTGTCAGACTATTGTCAAATACTTGCGTAAAGAATGGGAAACCACAAAATTATCTGGCAAAAGTACCAACGCCCCATTTTTGTCAATATTCATATTGAGGTCAAAGCTTATCCCGTAAAACATTACTGTTAAATATACAGTATTGTACTGCATTCACAAAAGTACAGTAAATACGTAAACAAACACGTTTAATTACTGATAACTTCCTTTACAGTCGATTAATGATGCAAAAATACAGTACAATACTGCTCATTTAACAATATTATTTTACAGTTCAGGATTTCCCTAAATATAAAACAATATTGATTAATAAACGAGACAAATCAGACGAAACCGGCAACTGTATTGTTGCACTTGTGCATGAGGGTTTCCCCACAATACCAACCCCCAAGGATCTAACCCTATCGCCAACCGCTTAGTAGTGATCCCCTGGTGTGGCTCGTAAAGTTAACATTTAATCCCAAATAGAGATATCTATATTTTGAGACTTGCAAAGTTAACATTTAATCGTAAAATATAGATATCTCTTTTTCTAATAGAGATGTCTGTATTGTTATGGATATATCTCTATTGGTCCGCACCATTCCTGCCTATAAAATTCCAACTCACAATTGAATGTATGTCATTTCCAACGCATGCCATTACCCAGTAAGGGCCCCTGTGGGCTTTCTGCATTTTGGTGTATAATTTCATCCCAATGGCCCTAGAGGTCATAGGGCATCCAAAACTATAAATAATAGAGATATCTCTATTAGAGGTAGAGAGATCTCTATTAGAAACTGAGCGACATTTAACATATTATTATAATTAACATAATCTCTATTTCAGATTAAATGCCAATTTTGCACGATATATTGGCGTCCATCTTCAAACGGACATGCCCCCGGTCACCTCCGATTTCAGCTGCTGATTGGGTCGGCCAGGGCACGCATGAGGCTCCCTCACATCGACGGAGACCGCCGAATTACTATTACATGTCCAAGTTCCCAGCTTTGCCCGAATGGCAAGAGGTGCACGAGGTTTCGGACGTGCAGACCAGGGACTTGTGCATTTTATTTGTCGTTGGTGGAAGGCGGAATTCCAATTTACTTTAACAATCTTAACTATAGAAATCCATTGTACAAACCTGTGTGGGAAACACATTTATATTCATATTTTGGCCAAGCAGATATTCCCATGCATGGATCATTGTGCACGCTGCATGGTTTCGACCTGTTTGTTTAGCCTGTACATGCATAGGCTCTAATTATAGCCACCTGGCAGGGGACTGTATGGGCCGACCAGTGAGCAGAAGTGGCTGGGTATACATGTACATCTACCCAAAAATCCATGCTAAACGTCGTGCAGAGCCAATGGCAGGATATGCCTGTGTTTTTTTTTCTAAGGGGTTCGTGGGGGTGCGGCGCGGATGGCAGCCCCATGGCTGCGGTGATGTCACGTACACGAGGCTGCAGTATCACATCTACTCCTCGTGGGACGGAGATGCTTAAAGTCATAATGATATTAAATTGCCTGTACAGCTTTCCGCCATTTCGTTTGCTTTAATTTTAAGCCTAGGTTTGTAAATCAGAGTAGGCCTATAGCCTTTCATAAAGTATAATACTCAAAGGTATTTTATCCGAAGTTGTGCATTCTGAGAAAGATTTAGCACAAAACTGTCTTTTTAAAACGAGATTTCATTCCCCGTCGGGTTTCATGGTGAGTGAAACGATGTCTACCGTAAATGATCAAAAAAATTTAAAAGTTATGTTGTTTTAATAACTGCATAAACAAACAAAATGCAAAGCAAACAGGTAAAATAAGGCATCCTCGAGTGTATATTTTCAGAAATATTCCTGCAAAAGGTGGTAAAAATATTTTCCAAGTAGATGTCACTATTAATACTATTATAAGATATTTTCTCAGGCATTGGCAGAGAAGTTATTTCCTTGATTCTATCTCTTAAATAATCTTGGCTGGTTACATAGGTCCAACACACACTAAGGTTGTCTTAGAATGTGCAACTACGTCCTCTAAAAAAGAACAAAACAATAATATAGAGTCACTTTGGAGAAAAATGTACCATAGTTTTATATGGAACGATTTTGACGGCCAAACAAAACTCACCTGAATGTTCTTAGAGCCCGTGTTTTCAAGTACCAGTCAGGTGTCACGTCGCGATGTCACAAAATGATCGCCTAACACCTAGAGTACAAGTTTTCAATCAAAACAAGCGAATTTTCCAATTTTTCGAACACAATTTTCCCGGGTTCGCAAGTACATGTACTAACTGGTTGCTGAAAATTTGCCGTAGAACACTGCATTGCGCTATGTTCACATTGTTTACCAGTGAAGGTTTAACAATGTCATGTGACGGGATGATCAAGGTTTACATAAACTGTCATATGGCCAGCACGTGACCAGGTGGAAAATTAGTTTATCTATTTGTAAACAAATTGAAGTTGCCTTTGCTCTATCCATAAGTCCATGGTTCAATAAACCAGTCCTCATGATTTATTGTTGTGTAGATGTGCAACAAATGCTGTGCTTGACACAAAACTTTTATTTGACGCGGTGCTTTTGTACAAGTGGATCTTTTTTTTTCAAAAACTTCTTGAGGGGTTGGGTGGTGGTTTGCTTGATCTGAGTATCACCCCTTCTACCCCGCCGCTTGCTCGTCTGCAACGGCGAACGTCATAGACTGAGGGAGGCTGGGATGGGGATACAGATATGCTAAAAAAGAACTGTTAAAGGCCCCTGTACAGCATTCAACTTACAGCTAAAAGGATGTGATTTCAAGTTCGTTCAACTTTATATCACAGTGTGTACAAATAATTATAAGAATGCTACTGAAAGTGACTTCTTTTATACAGAATGCAACACAAGTAAGTTTTGTGCTTGTTTATTATTATTATTATTCAGACTTTAAGGACTCATAAATGAATCTTGACTTCCCCGCAGTAAGGTATAGAACCAATTTCCAACCAAAATCTGACCACACATGATGTAACTATGTATAAAAACCCAACCAATACGCGTATTACGGTAACATGGTTTTGGAGTACATGAAAAATTACAATACAACTGCAGAGTACAAGCATAGATGCTGACGCTGATCATTAACAAGTGCCCAGCAATGATCTAGTGGGCAGAAAGAAAATCAGCGGATAATGTCATGACTGTCTAAAGTAGGAAAAAACGCTGCCATGTTGCAGTATTCATTCGGGTCAGATGGTTTCAGTTTTGCGATTGTGATTTTCGGCTTGGGCCAGTTGGTTAATTAAGCCGCCTCGGTCTTGTAGAGATATCTCTAAAAACCTGCATTAAACCGAAAATGGAACAGTTTGGACATTCCAATGGTGCATTATTACTAGGCCTACAGTGCCCAGGGTGATGCGTGATTTTTCCCATAGGCCTTATGGTTTTTCCAAAACAATACATACAACAGGGTCAAGCTCACTGTACCTTAATGTTTGTTACTGAAGTCACCGAGGTTATTTTCACATCAGTACTGAAAGAGAAATCAGTTTCGTTAGATATACGTTTTTTGTGCTAAGGGGTGTATAAAAAGAGATTTCATCAGTTTTTTATGATCATTTTTTGGGCACATCATGGATTCTTGCCTTTGTGTCAGTCAACCACGTGGTCCTGTACGTCCTACTTCGACGTCGTGAACGCATTGCACGGGGTCTCATTTTCCTGGCGTTTTGTCTGAATCAACGGGTGAGGATAGACAAAGTCTCTCCGTCCGGGTTTGCGTGTCGAAAGGTACGGGAAGTACGGAAGCGTAGAAGGGCCACTTGCAAACATTTTTTTCGAGCTACTGTCTCTCCGCGGCGAGTTAAATCGTTGTATGTGTATCTCGCCGCGGCAAGTTATAAGATCTTGCCGCGGCGTCAAATTGATATTTTGCTGCATCGAATATTTCAATAGTTTCATAAGTCCTATTCAGCGCACTGTTTTAATTAGGACGAGATGCATTGAGATTTGGTTTTAGATCGCTGGGATGTTACATTTCAACAACTTAGCTTGTTTTGCAACACAAAGACAACGAAATTTGTCGTGTGAATTTCCACATTCAGATGAGGGGTAAACTGTAACACTTTCAGTTCCTTCCTACGTATTCCCAGTGCCAAACACAAGCAAGTGGACTTGAAAGTTATATTAAATTTGAACTTTCATCAGTCGAAATTTATTAATTTATAGTACTTAAAATGGGAGTTTAATACAGTACTTTTGCAAACACAACGCATGAAATACCTCACAGCTTTGGAAGATCAAACCAAATATAGTACAAGTGCACAAGAATCATGTGCACCGAGCCGGAAGTATTTAGACTCCATTCAATAAACTCTCTACAAAAATATGTTACACATTTGCCCTTCCCAGCGCCTTGCGCTGTACGGGTGGTTTATGACAAGTGAATGCATGGAGGTGAGGTCAAGAGCCTGGGAATTTCAATCCAGTTGATGAAAAAGCGTGTGTTAGTTTTCCTTTCACCTTCACTTCATTTTTCTTTTTGCCTGCTAAAAGCTCATAAATTATAGCAGATTTTAAGGTCAGAATGATATCATCATCAAGGTTTGATCCAAAATGGCAACACACGTACACTAGCTTAGAATAAGCATGGGCGTCACTAGTATTTTTTTGGGGGGGGGGGTGAGGAAACGGTCTAGCTAAAACAATTACATTTAACTGTAGGAAGAGGTTCCACTTTTTTTCTCAAGCAAATAATTATATTCTATTTAATTTCTAATGTTTATTTCTTTGGAATTTTTTTTTCGTTCTTTTCAGGGTTCCCATAACGGTGCGTATGTAAATATTATTTAAAGCATAAATGAAAAGGCACTGTGATCCTTTCAACAGGCAGTCTACCAGGGAGTCAAAGAAGTCTACCCCACTTGCGGATATGGAAATTCATACCCCAAAAAGATATTTTTTTCTTTTGTGTTGGAAATGAAGAAGGGATGAAATGTAACAGCCCCTTTTATTATTAGCAATCTAAAATCAAATCTCAATGCACTCCATCCTAAAGATACATTTGAAAACAATGCACTGAGTAGGACTTATGAATCTATCAAAATATTTGCTGCGGCGGGGTATCAATTGGACGCCGCGGCAAGATCTTATGACTCGCCGAGGCGAGATACACATATAACAATTTAACTCGCCGCGGCGAGATAGTAGGCCTAACTGGAAATTTTTTTTCAAGTGGTCTTTATACGCTTCCGTAAAAGGGCGAGCACAGATGCGGGAAAAAAATCGACGTCCGAGCCACTCCCCACCTTAACTTTAAGCACAACGGGACATTACAATGTCAATTCCGGAGCAGGGACTGCCGGCCAGGAGTCCAACTCGCAATACCTGGTACTTGCAGGTTTAGCTGTAGGCTAGTGGGTGCAATTGTACATGTAGCCGATTATCTGTAGGCTCACCCATTTGTCCTGGAACTATACTATACTTAACAATTAATTTTCTTTTAATATGCTTGTCATTTCAGATGATATTTATGTGACCACCCATTGGGAATTTGTGCTTGGCTGTTCTGTACTTGGTATTGTAATGTTTTCGTCACAAGGAGCCCCGGTCCCCTCTGCGCCGGTAAAGCTCCAGAGAGTTGTTGTTGACGTCTCTGTAGATGTTCAGAGGATAGACCCCAACGCTGGTCGGCTGGTGATCCATGGGCAGTGCTATCGGCATTGTGCGTTGGAAATCTTCAACGGGACGACAGTATGTGCATCATCAGATACATTACAGGGCATCGGAAGATAGATTTCCAGCACTAATGGAAGAGAGAGCAACGGGATTTCTTTCGTGACGCATTCTCTCCATGTGTTTTACAGCTTGGTGGCTCGTAATGTTGGGAACTTCATAACAAGGCCGAGTGCTAACCCTAACGGGAACCTCCGACTGTTGGAAGGGCTATACTGCCTGCATTTTACTCCGTCTCTCTGGTGCCGCATCGCGCTGGATGTGCTCTGCGACACGTGCGAGCAGGGGCGTAAATCCCGGGGGCATGGGGTATATACCCCACACCCCCGCACACACACACTTTGAGGGATGGGCTATTGGATCCCCCCACACGTTTTGTGATGAACCAAGAAATTAAAGTAGATTTTGAAGATTTTCCAACGACAAACATCACTAAAATGGCAAAGCAATTTTTAAAAGCTATAATCACATGTATACCATATTTTGATGTTGAATATCCTGCTTGAAATTGATATGCATTACTGATGTATATTTTTATCTTAAACTTCGCCCCAACATAGTGTATGGTGTCGCCCACCCACCCCGCTTTTCAAATTTCCATGGCTGGGCAAGTTATCACATCCCTTCCCCCCCCCCTGATTTCCAACACAGATTTACGTACGCCACTGCATGTAAGCCTGGGGGTCTTCTTCATAACGACTTCAAAAACTGACATCATGGTCCGTGCTCCTGGCGTTCATGTATTATGATCTATGGTATAATTGACGTGAAGTTGTGTACCTGGGGAACCATCCTAGGGTGCACCGCCTCTGAAGACGCGGTGATCTATAGTACTGTACCATGTGCACATGGCCCAAAACTGTAGCACAATAGGCCAAACGAAGTGGTATTTTTCAGATGGGTGTGGTATCGGTGCCGACTTCCATCTGCTTCTGTGAGGGCCACATACCAGATTTAGTTCGACTTAAGGCTCGGTGTAATTACGTTGGCGTCCCAGGGCCAATCGCTTAGCTTATCAGGCGCCTTGACCATAAAGGCGGTCTCGGGCCAGTTCTATTTTCCAACGTCATTCCCAAAATGACGTGCGTCCAAGTTTCACTCGAGAACAGCAGCACATGCGCTAGGTCTGTCCGTTCATCCAAGCCACAAGTTGCCTCCAACGTGCACGTTGTTCTTGTCTTTTAAATTCTTATGTGGCTCTGAGCTACACGTTTCTGGCCCGCAGATGGTTACTTCGGATCTTTCGAACAGTCTCACATTTTGTGTAACAAAACTTGTAATGAGGAATATTTACACATTAAAAAAGTGTGATACACAAAGATGGATTCTTTTAAAAATCATTTATTTTCCAAAAGATATACCAATTACCTTTGCTTTCACAAAAAAAACTACGATATATTATTTCAAGAAAACAGATTCAGGCCTTGTGCAGTGAATAATACACGTGCGGCCTACAATGAAGGGCAAAGACATTAACTGAAGGCAATTACAGAGGCATATTTTGAAGCCAAGAGTTGTTTTTAACCAATTTGCCGTGTTAGAATTTAAGAAAAAAGATAGATTGCCCGATGGAAATAACCCAAATAGACTTTCGCGGCATTGTTTTTTGGCGCAAAATGTTCTACTATAGCTCAATCTTTTCTAGCCTCAAAAGTGGGCATTTTAGTCGTGTGGGGGTGCGAACGTACCTCTGCACCCCCCAGTTACGGGCCTGTGAGGAAAATGACAAACATGTATTAAGTTATTAAGAGAAGCAAGGGAACAGTAAAAGGTTTCCCTAAGAAAACTGCTGATTCGTCAAGCGAACTCCATGATCGCACACAACGTTCAGTTACTGGACAGACCTACATGTAGTTTGTAAGAGGTGCATATGTCAAAAGGGAATTCCAGAGTGTCAAAGACAAAAAAAGACATCTGCACTTGTACACATTTTAGAGTGATGTGATGGGAAGGAAAAATGGTTGTAAGGAGTGTTGAAGAGGCACTTAGGCAAATTATAGCACTTGCATGAAGAATAATTTTTCAAAAAATTGAACGATAACCTCCTTTGACGTCACCAGGTTAAAAAATGAAACAATAATCTACGAAAGTATACAAACTGCTTTCAAAATCTACTGTGACATAACACATATATCCCAAATATAAATACCATACACCAACTCAAAATACATGTATATACAAAAATATGTTCACAAACATCTTACAGAGGGTTTGTGCGAAAACTTTAGAGATACACGTAGAGAATTTCACGTGCAGCATAAGGGAAAGTTACAGCATTTCTAAAAAGACGCAAGGCAAAGAATTCATCATATGTACTTGCAATGTGTAACAGAGATCTTCATAAAGAAGACACAAAATACGGCTCTCATCAGTTGACTCAATTTTATAGATGCAAATGCTGAGGTTACCAACAATTTTGTCATTGAAACATTGTTTATATTTCAGTCGCACTGTTTGCCAACACTTTCAATTGTCCGAATAATTAAAAAAAGTCCCAGTAAAGTCAATGTTTTTGGAGTGATAGGACGATTATCACTATTCTATCAAGTGAATTTATGAGTTTGAATTAAATGTTGCAAGAATGAGCTATTTTGAGGTAAGGTATGGCACATCTAGAAGGTGCTTTTTTTATCCGCAAATGGTAGATGCATATAACGGAGTTTGTCAAGGTTAAATAAGTATGCTTACTGGTATGCTTACAAATGGTGGGTGCATATAATGGAGTTTGTCAAGGTTAAATAAGTATGCTTACTGTCTGCTACTGTATGTTTATATTCAGAGAAACTTGTGGTTTTGGTTACTTTCTGAAACATAGAACATAAATCAGACCACAGTGTTTTGTCTTTGCAGAGAAATCATTGTCAATTGCTGGGATGATGACCACTGGATGTCCACAACCCTGATTAGAGGAAGAAAACTTGGCATGGGGGAATGGCAATGTATGTATTCTAAGCTTAAGAAAGGAATTTTTACAAGGGGGTCCAAAGACTTCCAACAACATTTACATATAACAGCGAGTAGAGGGCAGTACAGCCTATTTCCGTCATTCTGAAACCATCTGCTAGGGCTCATGATGGAGTTCACAAGGAACTCCTATATCCCGCAGACTTGCGTGTGTTGGACAGTCTATGATCCATGTAAGACGGGGTCTCCTTCGTAACAACACTGACTATATCTTAGTGCGTAATGTTGGGGGTACTTGCCACGAGGTTGTGCACCCTGGAAAGGCATCCCAATCTCGACAGGCAAATACATGTAAGTTGCGAAAGCTAATGTATTTCCAGGGAAAAGCGACATGAAGAATGGAGCTTCTTACAGGGCATTCCCCCCACCAATCTTTGCTTACATGGCTTGCTACAAGTACTCAAATACCTGGACAAATACACAACTGCAGCTGGGGTCAATTTCACAGAGCTGCTTCAGCACAAAATCTGCTGAAATGTGAAAACCTTGCTTAAAAAAAACAAAGGTTACCAGCTCACACTCTATTTAATTGTCATGCTAACCAAAAGACAGATAAATACGACCCCAAAACAATATACATGTACATCACATGGAGCTTTGGCTGGTTACCTGATTTTTCAAGTAAGCTTTTCTCACGCTTAAGCAAATGTTGTGCTTAAGCAGCTCTATGAAATTGGCCCAAAGTACAGGCATCCTGCCTCATGATTACTGACGTGGGGAATAGAGTAATATTCACCCTGAACATGCTGAAGAGTGCCAGGCCCCCAAGATACCAAAGGCTATATCATTTGTGTCACATAATAAAAGAAATGCTACATGCACGTGGCTGAATATAAAAAGTCACAGCTAAATTGGGGGGGGAAGATTTACAAGCATGTCTTTAAAGAAACAAATTATAGGAAGATGTTGAAAGTTACACCATAGTCACAGATCAGCTCATCTATAGCCCTAGAACAGTTCAATGTCGGTGCACTGGTAAAAGATGCCTCCCATGGGAACTTCAGCATTGTTGGTCACATAGGTCAACTGTGAGAGAGAGAGAAGGGTGAAAAAGAGATGGGTCAAGGGTCCATGAACACACAAAGAGGACTTCCCTTACTCGGTTTTGCAAGAGAAACGGGAACAGAAATTCATTTTCTTGTTCCTCTGCCATAAGTTTATGTCTCGGCAAGGTGATATCAATACTGGATTTTGCAATAGATTCACCACTTGCCAGTACACAATTTACCCTGCCATTCAGCAGAACCGTTTCCTTTTGAATGTATGTCTGGTACATGTATTTCATTGATGCGCCCAAAATAAGTTAACAAATTCTAAGTTTGGCTGCTGAACAACAACTGATGTATGGTTGCTTCACTCACCTGCAGTATGGCAGGAACTCCAATAGGTCTGTGAATTTGAGGAAGGAAAGGGCAAGTTTAACTGAGACATGGATGACAGGGGATGACATCCACACATACACTGTACACACACGGCAAGGTACATGTATGCCACATCATACAAACATGAAAGGAGGCTAAATTAGAACTTTCCTTTGATGTTGACTTTTGATCGATGTTCACAATTGTCATGACTGTGCATGCAATACAGCTAGAGCTTACATGTACCGGTATTTCAGAGTGTAAAGATGTCTAAGTTGTGTTTCAATACACAGATATAGGACCAAATGCAAAGAGCCTTCTCCTTGGCAACAGTGTAATGCTACACGTACTGTACGTGTACTGTACATGTACTGTATTATGCAGTGTTTACTGAATACAACACCTTTAAGTTAGACAAATCTTGATGGGGAAGGTGTAAATGGGACATAACTTCTATGCTGAAGATTACTGAAACATTTTTCTACATTTACAATTTAAAAATCACCAGAATGCCTTACCAGTCACGAAATGCAACCGAAAATATTAACTTGAAACCCATTAGGCAGCGTGGTGACACAGTGTGAAACAATGAGTTCAAGATATGTACATTCCTGCAACTCTTCTTACCCAGTTGGCATGGTCACAACTGGGGAGTAAAGCGTGAGGGAAGGTGTGGCTCCATCGTCAACCTTGCCCAGTATGTGACACTCAGTGGAGGTCCAAAATGATATCTCAAAATATCCCTGAAATACACAGTAGGGCACATGACATTAGCGGAATGTAAATACATACATGTACATTTACATTGATGCATAGACACGTGTATGTACGTTTCCTCAGTCTGTGCATGTCCAGGGTTTGTCTGAATACATGTACAGTACAAGTTTGGCCGACATGGAGTTGGCAATTTAAAGGGAGTACATGTACACTGTACACAGTTACATGCACACTACAAGAATTTCCATGAGAAATCTTACACTTTAGAAAACCCACGGCATGAAAACGCCAGTACAGCTTTGACTGCTTCTACAGGGTTCTCCTGGGACCCAGACCCCCACCCCCAATTTGTGGAGTCCAGGTCAATCTAGTGCCTGTCTAGGCTTAAATTCATGTAAATGTACAGTGACAAGACACATACCGGAGCACGTACATGTACATGTATACCAGTACAGTGTACATGTAGATCCTCTCCGTAGGACAGACTAGAAGCTTTCAAGACATTTTCACACAGCTTTTGTCAAGATGGATGCTTTATGGCATGAAATATTACATTTAGTAAATGGACAGATTCCACCAAATATTTTAAATACATGTATGGCGCCCAGATTTTAAAGCTTCTTTCTACTTATTAAATATGGTAGGGGGAAGTGAGCATTGGTAGGCTGCCAAAAACTTCTACAGGTTGAAGAATGCTACACGTACATGTACATGTAGCTACAAGTAAGCTCCACCCATCAAAGAGTAAATGAACACCAATGATGAGGGCTGTGGGTTGTGCACTTGAAATACATGTAGTTGTTGTAACTTGAAGCTCTAAAGAACCTATCCTAGCGGATTTAGAAAACATTTCAGCTGATGAGCTAGGGTATAGATTTTTGTTACATTATTATCATGTACAATCTTGGAGAATGTAAAATCTCACATTTGTGACTGTTCCATTTGGAAAGGTTTCAAAGTGGTTCAAGTTCTTCTGGAAGACAACAGTGTAGGGAGATCCTCCTCTGTCAAGAAGGGAAAAAGAAAACTGAGAATGAACAGATGAAAAGTGTTTTGCTCAAATTTGGATCACGTTGGGAAATTCTGCAAAGCAGCAGACTTTGTTCTGACTGTAAAACTCTGGGTTTTTTACAGTGATCCTTCATCAGTTTTCTAAAAGTCAACACCACGCAAGAAACAAAACAGTGCATTTGCTGCAGTTTACTTTCAAGAGATCAACTCTGACACCTGGTTTAATGCACTACGTAGGGCTGACATATTTATGTACATGTACGTGCAGAAGCTGGGCCGTACCTTTCACAATCCTGCAAAACCCTCCAGAACCCACAGGTTGATTTTGAAAGAGCTACGCACGGTACATGTACATGTAGGACAGTTTTAAGTTAGAATTAATTTACTACTAAGAGTTAGGAAACTCTGCCCTTTGTACCAGTACATACTTGATTTGAATGCCTGGCTTTTCTTGAGTGCGATTCCCGCACGGTTTAACCAGCAGGCCACAGTCATCAGCCTCTAGAGCAGACAAAAAAGTTCACAAGACTAATGATCCAATTTTGTGACTGCACTACAAGAATGTTATTCATGTTAACACAACCCATGGGTGAGAGTACCGGTATATTCGATCAGACTGGGCGTATATTCTTCCATCACGTGACTTACTGGCAAAAAGATCTCGTATCTGTACTGACTGTTCCCGCCATGTAATCTGAGAGTAATGTGCATACCACGTTTCAAACACCTGTGAGTATCGAAAGTGGTACTTATGCAAATGTAGCCCAAGTCACACATGAAACTGTCACAGCCAGTGTAATCAAAACTTCTGAAATTTTCATGACCGTTGCTGTGCACACGAGCGAATGTTGTTGCATTTCCTTTTACATGTACATGCTTTGAAATGCCTGTAGGTCTCATCTAAAGCCTGATTTCCATATCGACATAAAGAGACAAAGAGAGTGTCGCTGGTCAGTCCCCACTGATATGCAGTAATCATGGTGATATGGAAACCCTTTATCATGACTAACGCAATCATCCAGCAGACAGTTGGAAAAGCTGGATCAAGTTCAACTTTGTCACCTGTCTGCTTGAGTCACCAGAGATAGCCTACATGTACTGATACACGTACATGTACGCTGGCATGACACAGGCATGTACTGTAGGAAGATGAGTCTACCAAGGGGGCCAGAAAAATAAAATTTCTCTAAAATTTTGATTTTTCAATGTAATCCGAGTACATTGATCACACACTGCTACTCTCCACTCCGAGAATGCAAATTACACAACTCCTTAAGGAGGGCCCGGCTCCCACCATATTTTCGGGGGCTATTGACCTCTCTGCCCCCCCAGTTCCTAAGTGCCTGTGACAGGCTTTCAACAATGTCCTTCTCGCTTACTAAGTCATTTTGCCCATTTTCTCCTCATTACAATGTACATGTACAAAATAAAATACCAAAATCCTGTAGCTGACCATAAAGAAAATACACCAAAGTGGAGCATGGCAGTACCAGTGCCATTAAGAAAACCGGCACAATTACTTCCAATGAGTTTCTTGCCTCTGCATCAATTATAACTTTTCCAACTGCTGGTACTTCATTTACCTTTAACATTGATGCCTTTCATGGAGCCACGCTGGTGCGGGTTCAGGAGACAGAGGTGAGCTGATGCTACAGCGACGAGACAAACCATGACAACTGCAGCCTTCATTGTGCAAACTTCCAGATGGAGTTTTAACTCTGTGCACCAGAGAAAAAAGGAAGGCAACTCGGAGCCTGGTAACGAATTGGGATCTGGTGCACAGAATCAGAGGGTATGATGCCTATAAAACCTTGCCCAGTGTTTCCAATCATAGACAAATCCGGCCAAGAGAATCAGAAGCCATTACTTTGGGACCATGCTATTCGCACGCAAGCACCGGAAGTACGCGGTATTACACTCCACTATGCCCAATGAGGCTGTTGTGACTTGCTGAGGAGGCTGAGGAGAGTGGGCATGCTTCCATGTTGTACATGTAAGTTAAGAAATTTGGCCGTGTGAGTGTGATGGCCTCGCAGGATACATGTAGGAATGGCGTCTCCTCGGATTTGTCTATACCATAGGATATCCTCGCAAACTACCAGTAGCTACCGATAACAACGTTTTACACGTATTCACGATGAAGTTCCCTATCTTGCACCACCACGTGGTGCTAAACCTTATTATAGGCCTAGTTCTGAAAGTACACGAACATTGAATTTGGAAACGGGGCGGAGAGAGTGAGAGCATGGAGGAAGGACACAAACTTTTTTAGCGTGAAATGGGAGGTCTGAGGGGGCTCAAACCCGTCTCCCTAAGTTTCTAAATAAAGACACTAGCCCCCTCCCCCCAAAATAAATCATGAAATGTCGCCCCATCAAATTTGAAAAAGAGCAATACTAAAACGCTCCACTCTGTAGAGCTAGATTGGTGCCTAGATCCCACATTTTTCGCATTTACATGTATTTTGACAACATTCAACCACTGAGTACTAGGCTACACTACAACTCACATGAATATTTCACGGTCCGTGTTTTCCAGTGCAGTTCCACATCTACAGTATTCAGCTGACTAGCTACATACACCACACGAAGTTAGTGTCGCGCTGCTGCGCTAGCCCAGCTAGCAGCTGGTGGTGCCGGTGGTACGCTACGTGCATGTCTATGTACATGTATGTAGGTCGAACCTTCCAGGGGTCGTCACTTTGCCAACCTCGTTCCCATGGGCACGATCTTGCTGCGCCATTGGCTCCCACCATGCCTTACGCGGTCATACCTATTTAGTAAATATCCCCAGCGTGTTTACGCACGACATGGATTTACGCGTGGGTGACGCGCAAGAGAATATGGGCGCGAGCGCGCAGCTTTTGAAATACGTGCGCGACTGACTTTACGATTCATTATGGGTCAGCTTCAATTTCGTATTCAGCACAACCATCTAGTGAAAGAACGCGCAGGCAGCCCACGGAGTCGAGGTTGTCACTGCGCTTATGCAAGTGTTTACAAAGTGTCATGTGACCAACACCCGGAAAAGTATATGCCATCTGTCAAAAAAGTTTAAGCTTGCTTACTCGTATAGAGCACTGCACGGCGGAGTCGAACGGGTAATAATCAGACTTGTGGGGGGGGAGAGACCAATTAACTCGAACAAATTTAAAGCCCAAGAGCTTGTAAACCTTTGTCCATGTCACACCTGACGGTCATTGTAGCGTAAACCTATTTGGGTTCTTGTCCTCCAATGAAGCAAAACACTAGACTAAAAGGGGACCCAGTTGACTCATGGATGATTTACTCATCTCAACTTGTTTCATTTTCAATTTTCCCAAGACCGGCTACCTGCCGCAATGCTTTTAAAAACACAACTCATTCTCGGTATGGAATGTATCGATTCTGGCTTGCCAGCAATTTTAAGTCCCCGTATCTGCGGGAAGCTTGGTACTGAGTTAGCGAGTTGAATGTCAAGGGAAATTTTACCCAAAGGGAGAGACAGAAAAAGAAAACATTGCGTTGAGGCGAACGGGTATGAAACAACACCGTCTGTGTGATTTACTGCACTTTGCAGTCCTTGTACAATCATGCACATCCAGCGGGTAACCAGTGCCGTCTATAACTTAGGTTTAGTCTCTTGTTTGTGTTAAAAGTGCACAATGATGGTACTTGGTACTAGTTGGTAGCGTGCTTAGTCCTGTTTTTCCAGAGCTGTATAACTGAAGTTTCGATGGCTAATTAGGAATTAGGCCTATCGTCTTCTTGAAAGGTCAGGCACGGGCAGCTCCCAGCCCCAGAATCGAATGAACACGGGCAGGTAACAGCAGTGCGAACGCACTGCATGCCCCAGCTCCATGAAAGAACCCCATTGAAGTTGTGTGTTTATAGTTACCTATTTCCGCTGGAGCCCCGATGGTGGCTACAGGTGCCTTACGCCTCCTGCCGGCAGCTCCTGCAGTGTAACTGACCCCAAGTTGTATTGGTTCATCCTTTCTCTTGGAACCTGCCAGCGACACCGAGAGGGGGACACTGAAGTGTGGGCAGCCCAACGTCCCTATATTCCCCCGCCCAGGCCTTTAGTGCACACTGGAGAGGACACTCCAGCGGCATCGCAAGACTCCGACACAACACGCGACGAGACAGTTACCAGTTATAAGCTCCGACTGATTGGCGCAATGAGGAGCGCCAGGGGTTTCATCTGATGGTGGGAGAAGCCTTCGTAGCTTCACTGAACAGCTCCTGCCCGCCTCAAGCCGGGCAGCCCCCGGTCAGTTGGGTGCTGCCCTGTCATTGCTCACCTGCTCTACTGGGTGCGTAGAGCTCAAGGGTTCCCCTGACAAGCGAGCAAGATCCTGCACCAAGCGGTCAAAAGTAGAAATTAACGAAGACTCCAGCTCTTCGATTTGCAAGCTGGAACGTTCGCACTATATGTGCCCTGGACCCTCCGCTGACCTTGAGCAGATGGATGACTCCCGAAAGACCGCCACCAATAACAAAGAGCTGTCACGGCTCAACATCTACGTCACCTGCCTCCAGGAAACCCGGCTGCCTGACAGCGGATTCCTCAGAGAATTAGACTAGGCCTACACCTTCTCCTCCCAGGACGAGCCTAGGCAGCACGGTGTGGGTTTTGCTGTGAGGAACTCGCTGACTGCCTCCATAGAAACACCTTCACTCACTTCCACCCCTGAGGCTAAAGACCAGTTCTACTAGGCCTTGGGAGACACACTGTCCAGAATTCCGAGAGCATATACCTGGTAGGTGATTTCAATGCCCGTGTTGGAACAGACTGGCAAGCATGGCCTAACCTGCCTCGGCCATTTCGGCATAGGCAAGATGAATGAGAACGGACAGAGGCTGCTCGAATTCTGCTTTCAAGGTCTCTACATCACAAACACCCACTTCATGTGTAAGGATCTGCAGAAAGTGTCTTGCTACTGGCACGAGCTTGATCTTGTCATAACCAGAAGAGCGAACCTTAGCAGCATCTTTCTCACAAGAAGCTTCAATAGCGCCGAGTGCGATCAACAGACCACTCCCTTGTCGCCAGTAAGGTCAGGCTGAAGCCCAAGAAGATGTATCACGCCAAGACGAAGGGTCGCCCCCGCATCAATGCCTGCGGCTCCACGGATCTCGTCAAGGCTCAGTGCTTCGCTGATGTCACAAGTCCTCCTAAAAGGCCTTAGAAATGGTACCTTTGAACCAAAACTCTAAAAAGAACGAGTCAGAGAAAATATAGGACCAAACACAATAAAATATAGTTCAACACTCTTAATATATTAATCCTCTTTAAATACCACTAATTACATAGTTCATCTTAAATACATTCAAAGCAAACCTTGAGGAGATCATATCAAAATTTATTTATTTATTTATTCCATTTCTTTACCCAGGGTATGCCCAAACAGTTTCAAACTGGTTTCCATCGGGGCCCTACGAACAAAAATTAGTACAATAGTAGAAGCTCAAGATGAAAAGTAATATTGACAAATACGACAAACATTAATATTTACCGTTTTACAGACCACTACAACATCATACACATGTAAACATTTAAATAATCAAGGCATTAATTAAAACACTGATCACGGGATGGGCGAAAACCCCGCACAAAAAAAAACCCTATGGGAAAAAAAGAACACGGGGAAATTCCCGATCCGGCTCCAATGAACATTGGCAACCAAGTTAACAACTCCACAGATCAGCTTTTTAGACTAAACAACACTGGTCATGGCCTTCCGTAGTTTTGATTTGAATGTCCCTAAAGGAGTCTATACCTCTGAGTTGCTCTGGCAAATTGTTCCATATTTTTGCACCTTTGACCGCAAAAATTTGAGCGTAGCCTTCTTTTTTTTGGCTTAAGGACTTTAGGTGCCCTGTTGACTGAGTATCTTGTTTCACGAATCTGTGTGAGTGGCATAAACAGATTTGTCATATACATAGGAGCTAATTTGTTTAGAGATTTAAAAACAAGAACAGTCTTTTTAGATCTAACTCTCGGAAAATGGCACCCAGTTCAGTGTAGCAAACATATTCGCTGAGGGAGTGAGAGAGGTGCATTTGAGGATTATCCGTTCAGCTCTTTTTAGACATTTCTTAAGAATGGTATCGTGGGAAATGTATCTTCCTACCCATACCGTGCAAAGGTATTCTAAAGTTGGCATAGCTAAGCTAATGAAAAGTGTGTGCAGGCAACTTTGTCCGACATACTTCTGGATTCTGTTTAACATACCTAATTTAGGTGAAACTGTTTTTCTTACGTTATCAACATGTGGGCCCCAACTTAGTGTTTCGTCAATAATAACTCCCAAGCATTTGCAAGATTTTTCTTTGGGCTATCAGCAATGTAGAAGTTCAATTTTGTATTGGCGCTTTTCTGCCTTGAGCCAATAATCATGCATTTGGTTTTGTTTGTATTTAGTTCAAGTTTGTTTCTTAAACACCAGTGTAGAATTCTGTCAAGAGCGACATTCAGACTCCTTTCTGTTTCATTAATATTGGAAGAGCTACACGTTAGAGTGGAGTCATCTGCATACATATACAAGTTACAATTTGGTGGGACACAGGATGGCACTTTAAAACACCGAAAATTAATTGAACGACCTTTCATTTTTGGCGTTTTCCAACTTTTTAAACCGTAAACAAGATAGTGGTCACTTATTACGACTGGTAAGACAATACAATCTTTTATGAGCTGTGGGTGGGAACTAAAAATGTGATCAATTGTGGTCTGAGTGGAGCCAGTAGTACGTGTTGGTTCGTGTATACGTCGCAACATTTGAAACGAATTAAAACAAGAACTAATTGGCTTGGGATTTACATTTTTGTAAACATCACAATCAAATTCCCAGTTACAATCATTTCTTTGTGTTCGCAGGAGGCCTTACCGATAATGTCGTCAAGTTTGTCTATAAAATCAACACAGCTTGAAGGTGGTCTATACACAGAACTGATGAGTACAGGCTGTCTTTGTTTACACTTGATTTCAACCCATATGCATTCGACATCATCTGTTTCAAGATCTTCTCGACGGATGAGAGTCAAAAGAAAAAAAATTAAAAGATACTGATGGGCACTTGTGGTCTTTGGTCCGGATCTCGGTTTAAGGCGGGTCCTGTTGTCGTCCCCGGGGCTAGGTGTCATCCTGGCACGGCACATCGGTGGAGGAACGTCTACTCGTCAACCAAGACCCCAGTCCAAGATAAAAAGCCCAATTTGTAAAACAAAATCCATTTCAATGAAATAAAGTTAACTACTTTCAAACGATTTCTGACCAATCACTTTCACTACATCTCCAAAGTTTCGAATTATCGCTTGAATAATTTACCACTGTAGCGTTTATTTCATAACAATCTCCTAAAACATTACGCTGTTTTGTTCGCTTTTAATCAAATAATTGCTTTAACAAATGAACATAATTTATTTCATCATGGGCGCGTGAACTACAACGTTCTTTCCAATAATAGATTAACAACACTTCATGGAATTTTGTTGCAGTTTTTTATAGAAAATAAAATACTTACAGGCTATATCAGGTGACCTGGCATGGCTGTCAAGTTTGAAGATGTGGGCGACAAGACTTCTAGACTGCTGGCATTCTCACTGGCATCTTGGTGTTCTCAAGCTCCCCAATACGACGCAGAATTTGCAAAAACGAGCCCAATCCCCGACCAAACGCATTGGTCCAAACTGGGGGATGAACGGATGGCAGGACAGAGTCCCCACCAATGAGGTCCTGCAGCGCGCGGGTTTTCTGAGCATTCCCTCCATGCTCATAATTCAAAGGCGCCTGCGCTGGCTCGGTCATGTATATCGCATGGAGCCTGACCGTCGGCCAAGAGAAATTCTCTATGGTGAACTACGTGATGGCATCCGACAAGTCGGCCGACCTCTGCTGCGCTTCAAAGACACTGCTAAGCATGACCTCAAAGCAGCTTACTTCAACACAACCTGCTGGGAGGACCTTGCCTCCGATCGCGAGACCTGGCGGAAAACGTCAAAGCTGGGGTCTCAAAAGTTGAAGCTGACGCAAGACTCCAGGCCACTTAGAAAAGAACAGCTCGGAAGCAGCGTGCGGCCTCCACGCGTGATCCAACCCAGATATGCCTGCACGACGTGTAAAAAAGACTGCCACACCAGAATTGGGCTCTATAGCCATGAAATATTCTATGCCTGCAATAACCATTGCCTTTCGAGACGAGGATGCCGACTTGATTCCCGATGCGCAGTTCCAAAGATATGTAATACAAAACTGCTGCAAACTGCATGCTGACTACAATGACTTAAAATAGAAATCTCAAAAATATGGAGGGCCTGACGTTTCGATCATAGCACAATCTTTCTCAAAGGCAAAATGACAGTGGACAGGACAAACAAGCACACAGGGAATCATTTTCAAGATGTATTTT
>NW_019091526.1:441358-495601 GCF_001949145.1 Acanthaster planci
GTCAAATGAAGCAGCGGGTACCGCGAACTATTTTCAAGATGTATTTTTGCGTTGGGGAGATGTTAATTCCTGAGGTTTTTTCGCAAGCTCTCGGACAAGCACTGAGCATACAGTGCTTATTAATATACGTTGGGTAAGGGCAAAACCTGTTATATAAAATTACACAGGGAATCAACCAAGCATGGATGAATGCAAGAGGACAAAAGGAAAGGTCAAGGAAGCTGCAGGCTGGATAAAGGGGCAAGGGGCGAAGGGACTGCGTGAAAGGCATGGTTGAACAACAAAGGAATGTAAGGAGGGAAGAGATCAAAGAAAAAATACAACGGATGGAACTGGATCCCAACTGGGAGGGGGTTATAATCTGCAGACAAAAGAGAGGGAAAGAAAGGAGTGTTAATTAGTAGTTTCCCACTTGGATGTTCAGGCCATGGGGTTGGCGTCTGACCCAAAGCTTTTCCCTGTTGAAGCGAACAGCATCTTTACAGAAGCATACGAGTCTATGCTCTGTAAGATCATGTCTGACATAGAATGGTTAGGAAGGTCAGTGGCCTGCAGGGGTATCTAGTCGTTTGGTGTTGACCGTAGCTCTGTGGCCATAGAAACGCTTTTGAGAGTGTTCTAAGTCTCTCCAACATACAGAACACTGCATCCTGCAAGAGATAAGATATATGACATTAGAAGAGCTACAAGTGATGGTGCCTTTAGTTCTGTGGGTGGTACCGGAGGAGTGTCCAGAGAATGTATCTGATTCCAGGACATGGTTCTGGCAAACAACACATCTGTTAGAATCACACTTGAACGTGCCTTGGTTTGTGGGGGAAGGGTATCCAAAGGGGGCACCTCTACCCGAACGATAAGCTCCCGTAGGTTGCGGGGACGCCTACCTGTAAGCTACAAGCGGGGTGTCTGGGATGGCACAGGCTAGGCGGTCTGAAGTGTGGAGGATGTGATGATTGTCGTTGATTATTTTGAGGGGAGGAAGACGAGGATGGAAAGTGGTAACCAAGGGAACTCTGGGGTTTGTTTCTTCACGGGGGTCTTCTCCTTGAATGCAAGACTTCTAGGGACGGAGCGGGCCTTATTGATAGACCGTTGAACCTGGTGATACATGTAGCTGTGCCCCCTTGCAATCAAATGCCTGTTCAGTTCCTGTGTATGGCGGGAGAAATCTGAATCTTTAGAACACTGCGTCTAGGCCTGAGTGCTTGGCTGTATGCAATACCAGTCGTGCAGTGTCTAGGGTGACAGCTGGATGAGTGAAGATACTGATGGCTATCTGTGGGCTTGGAATGCAGGTCAGTAGTCACGAGGTTGTTCTCCTTCCAAAGCGCGCAGGTCTAGACCAAAACCCAGGCCAGGTTCGCGCCGCCGGATCCCCTCCGCCGCCGGCGATGGTGCCGTCGACTAGTACACTATGGAAACCAAACTGTCTGGTACACTATAACTTACATGTATAAGAACGGTCATCTTCTCATTCAAAAGTGTGTACAAATTCCTTGGGATTGTAACAGTACATGCATGTGCATTATTGATTTAAGTGATTTTAGGCAAGTATTGTTTTTATGTGTTTATGGTTGTGATTGTGTGTGTATTTTAGACTTAAGTGATTTTATCTGAGACCAAACTTACAAATTTCTGTGACTGTTCTTCTCTTTACGATCATTGGCTGAATAAATCAATTTCTATTTAAACTGAATACATAATATAACATAATTGGGTTTTATTGTCTTGCTTATTATTCAATAGGGCTCAAAATGAGTACATCTACATAGTACCAAACTTACAAAAAATCTGCCGACACATAAATATCAAACTGTATATAAACATCCCATCAAATACACATATTACAGAAACAAGCTCATATTACAAAAAATATGCTTTGCAGTACAAGGAGAACTTCAATACAATTGCAGTGTACAGTTACGTGTGTGTGTACTGCTAATGTCCATCATTAATAGGTGCCAAGCAAAGTCTGCCTCGAGCACGGAAATTCATCACATTTGTTTTGACTATCCGAAGTACAGAAATGCTGCAGTGTTTGACTTCTTCGGTCAGGTTAGATGGTTTGAGTGTTGCAGCTGTGATTTTCTGGTCGGGCCAACTCAGTTAAGCCGTCTTGATCACGCTTATAAAATCCAAAATAAACTCAAAAAACGAAATAGTGTGGACACATGGAGCATTATTACTGCCGTGTCCAACTGCCCAAGATGCATGATTTTTTGCCCCTGTAACCGAGATACACAGCAACATTTTTGAGTTCTCAAAATAGTTTTCCCAAAAGCATACAAGCAACAGGGTAAGTTGAGGCACAGGAAGTGGATAAATTGATGGACAGTTTATCTCATTCAGCTTTTTTCAGGTTGATTAGATTTCGGGTGGGTTGTTTAATTTTTGTGAGGTGACTTCGGATAGTTCGGATCTACATGTATTTTGATGGATCTCAATTTATGTCATCAGTGTGTCAGGTAAGTTTAGCCTGTTCAACCTGACCTGATGCACATGAACGTACAGTACTGACAAATATGCAACATGTATGACATCCCACATTCCTTGATGAGTTGTATAATTACAGGTACATGTACCTTGCATTATTGCAAATATAGTTGCTAACCTGCTTCCCACAACGGCCACTTTACAATGTTGGCAGTGAATGCACATACCATATGTGGTAATGCAGACCAGAGTTGCTTTGATGCAATTGTTTTGAATACCATAAGTCTGAACAAACTATGATTACAAATAAGCATATATGATTATGTAGAAGTCTTGTCCCCTCTGCTAAATCCAAATATTTACCAGAATTTTAATGAGACTTGACCAAAAAAAAGAATACAAACCCTGATCACATGTTGACAGTGCAAGGATTGTAATAAGAGTTTAAAATTTTGATAAATTGGAACTTTGAAAAATACTTTTAAAATATTTAAAGCTTAGAACTAGTTATTTACAACACAAAACATTTCTGACACTTGGCAGAGAAGTTCTGTCAAAATATGGATTCTCACAATTTTTCAGGAATACATGTAAGAAATACATGCAGGTCTCAGCAATTTTGTGAGCTATCTAGTCAACCATGTAAAATACATGTACCCTTAACATAAGAGACAATGATAATTGATCACACCATTCGTGAGTACGACATGTATGCAGATTACATGTTGAAGTTCTTTTCACACTACTGAAAGAGAAAATAAAAACTCCCTAGAACAATCAACCCAAATTGTGTACATTGAGATATTTGACTGAATTAGCATTTAACAAGATATAAGCAAGGCACTAATTTAAAAATCAGATCTTACCCTGAAAACCGGGGGAGAGGGTTGAAATCCACCCCTTTCTTTTATATTGTCTGTGGTTTTACTGCGACAGATTTTTTGTGGTCTCCAAAAGAAACAACAGTTTTGCTGCTGGCAAATGTTAAATTTAACACATTATTCGAAAAAAAGCATTTCAATTTTCATGCACATGTACTATCCTCAAACATACTGTTATGTGTATTTTCAAGTGGGCGGAAAATGTGAACCTCATCACTGACTGCCCTTATACAACTCAGTGCTCATGTAGAGGCCATCACGTGATTGTGACTACTAAACTACCACAAAAATGGGTCCAGCCTACAATGTATATTCCCCATAAATGTACTCAACTGATGTCCTAACAGGGCAGAACCGATTTCCCCTCGAGAAAGTACAGTATTAACAAACTAAAGTTCTTACTCTTTCAAGGTGGAACCGCGTCTTTCCAGGTTAAACTAAATAGAGTTGTGGGCTGGGTGTGTTGAATGCTTTTTCTCCAAACTCTTTGAAATGTAAGCCCCAAATTTTACAAAAGATTTATCACTCATCATGTTAATAGCACATGCTGCCCATCACACACCAATGAAGTGGAATACACTGTGGGTAAATCTGGAGGGAGATGATTGAAAACAGACGATGGAAACTTAGCTCTTGTGAAAATACGCTACCTCCCTCTTGTTCAGTACTCTGGCCGGCATAAATTAACCATTCTTAAATGTCCCTCTTCAATTTTATCCCCTTCCCCTACTGAGAATAAGTTCCTCAAAACTGGATTATTTTCCTGCCCCCTAAAACTTTTAAGCCTTTAACAAGGTTTAGGTTTCTCATCCAAACCTGCGTAGAATAAAAACTATACTTCTTCAATCCCTGTTTACAAACAACGGCACCATAAATGCAGTTTGAACACATCCAAGTGACAAAATTCACTTGAAATAAACAGTTAACTTCACCTCCCATGTAAGATCTGTTACTTATGTGGTTTCCATCATTCTTTCTTTCAACTTTGCATCTCCTCCAATACATGTAAACTTCCTACTGTTGGCCAAGAGCGGGCAGTTCCATTGCTTCTGGTTTCAAGCAATGGCAGCTGCTTGTCAACTGTAAGTCATCATGGCCTCTAAGGCATCCAAATTACTTGGCAACAACCGAAAAGTGTGATGCCCGTTCCCCAATCTGGGTAGTCCAAACTACGTAGATATCTTAGACATCAGTTGCCTAAGCTTGTCTTCACAAAGCTTTAGTTGTGACCGCCTGATGCCCAGGGGAGTAGGAACGGGGCAGGATTAGCTTAGTAGGTGGTGGCTGTGCAGCGTAAGCAGAGGAACGTCAATGCAGGGGAGCCATTGGCTAGTACATGCAGTCACTTGTCACAGATGCGCGAGGTACTCCATGCTCAACCAGTTTTTGCAGACATACACTCAGATGTAGGGTCTGATATTAGCCAGCACAAAGTTGGCACTACGATGTCCGATGCTGGGTCATCACATTCCAGCATCAAGATGTGCACAAATAGGCACTGTTTTCCCAAGTGTCAATCTACGGTGAACGTACATGTCTACTGTGCAGGCACATACCTGACACCACACGTACAATTTCAGAAAGGGTGGCGATGCTGAATGTCTTTAAAATCAAGTATAAATTGAAGTCCGGTCTCCAGATGAATTGTTATTTGGTCTGTATTCCTGCCTCACTCTGCTGCAATAGTTCGGAGTAGGTGAGCCACCTTTTGCAACTTCTCGAAGCCTGAGATTATTTCTGCAGCTATCGTCCCAATCTCAGCATGCAGCTGGAGTCAAGAACCTTAAGGAATAAATGCATTTCTCAGTTTCCCTAACACTGACGACTTCGTCTCTCAGTCCACACACAAAATGAAGCTGAAGGGATAATGAACAAATGAGGGAAAAAAAATATTTGTGAATTTTCGGTTTACAATTCCAAGTGAATCAGAAGGCAGAAGACTGAAGGCAGATTTTTGGTCAAAAGAAGGGAAAAAAGAGAGGATATTTAGCATTGCATAATACAAGTACTTAATATCTTTATCAATATCATAACCACTCTTAGTAGTAATCAAGGATTGAAGAAAGATTTCAAGGATATAAAAGCATGCAATTTTTGATTCTGAAAGTAAACAAGTAATCTATATATACATTCGGTACAGCCTTTTAATTTGATGTCACAAAATATTTGCAGGAGAATTTGTATGATTTGATATGTGTTAAACTTTCGCAAATTTACAGCATGATTATTCGATCTGATGTCACAATTTTTTGCGCTCATGTTTCTTTTGTCCTGAGCATAAACCAGCCTTTACCCCGGCAGCAATGATGGGGCTTAGCACTCACATATGTCTTTCTTTTGGTATCGTTAGGACAACTCCTCTTGTCGCCGTCCTGCATGACCAGGATGTCATTCCCATCAGCTTTGGCTTCCTCGCTCCAGACCGGCTGCTTGCCAATGAAGAATGAGTGGTCGCCCTTCTCCTGGACAATGTGCCTGAATGGGCACACGGTGTAGTGGGCGTGATCCTCAAAATGGTTATAACATGTCCGGCTTAATAGGTGGTATTCCCCATTCTCACCATAGATCTGCATTGGCCGTAATGATAATTTTTTGGTCTGCTATGATCAGAATTCTTTACAAGTTTTCACAGGTATTTTACAAAGGACTACAGGAATGTCTCTGTTGCAGTTCATATATGTATACTGATCTGAGGAGACGCAATTACTACGCCGGCACCAGACTCAATTGCACATTCTTAAACTTGAGCACACTTACAGTTTGCCAAATAACAAAACCCTACAGGTCAAAAGTCACGTAAAGCTTGCATAGCAACTGTGAGTGACCATGGTGCCAGTGCAATAATGGCTTCTATTAATTCACGCCGCTGGATCAGTCTATAGGAACAGCTAGCTTTAGACTTTCATTAAAAATACGGTACTTGTCACTACTTTAGGAGACAAGTGTTTACTTGGGAGTACTTGTGAAGCCTTCAACTACAGTTCAAGCTACAATTTTTTTATTTTTCTAAGGTCTGGAGGGCACCATCAAGGGTGCAATTGATTTTCAGGGAGGTAAAAAACACATGCCCTAAATGATGGTAGTCAACCACTGATGTAATCAAAAACAAATTGGTCGAGCGGAACATGCGTGACCAATTTCAGTGAGAGTGTGTTGTCTCAGCATGTGCACCTGGCGCCCAGTTGGAAGGGTTCCCTCCAGTCTCTCTTATCTTTGTCTCTCTTATCTTTGGGGGAAGGGGTGCCACTGCTTCTACACAGTGTAGGCAGAAGCCCCGAGACACTGGCCCGAGAGAGGCTTCTGCTGACAGAGACAGAAGGCAACTTACATCCCTTTTGTGGTCCTTGCCAGCCAGGAGGTACTGCCGCTTCAAGCGTGCACCCAGCCGCTTCAGACCCTCCTCTTCAACGATCCGATCGGAGATCCCAGGGCAGGCGTTGCTGCATGGAGCATGCCTCACATGCTTGCTCTCAGGAAGATCTGCCGACAAAGTGGAACAGCTAATCTTAGTCAATGCAAAACCAAGTCCTATGGTGATGAACTTCCGAAATTAGAACAGGTAACTCTACTTGTGTCCTAATGGAGCCTTGTTTTTACTTTATTGAAGCCATGGTGATCCAGATCTCAATGACCTGATGACAAATTTCAATTTTCAGCGTCGGGAGGTCTGATCAAAAGATCACAATGGCTCACACCTTGTGACTACACAGTTTCCTAGCAACCAGAGTTTAATAGCAACCACATGCCACACTACATGTAGGTAAACTTGACAACACCGCTCAATTCCAAAAGAGTTAACGTTAAAATCATCAGCAATGTGAATTTCAATATTACATTGTGTAGGTTTTGCTTATCAATGGCATCACGCTACTGGCCATGCCGGCAAGGCAATTTCAACACCTTCCAGCAGCTTGTGAGACAAAAACATCCATGGCTCTTAATAATATCTGAATCAACTGGCTGTAGCATGTATTAGCACAAATGTCTATGGGAAGTGCATCCACAGACAAGTGTAATATGGTACCTGTAACTTTCGGATGCAGCCCAACTGTTGTTACTTTAAAGCCCAAGTGTTTATTACTTTAAAAAATCTTTTGCTGGAGCAACGTTGCGTTTTAATCTTCAAGATCGAAGCAAACTGTGGTGGAAAAAGTAGGCCTACCTATCCTTTGTCACATTTTACAAAAATTTGTTCAGAACTGAAAGAAAAAACCTAAACAATGCAGTCCTTTGTTCGATACTAAGTCTCCCTTTACCATAAAATACTCCAAATGCAAGTAACTGTTGAAGCATTTGAAAATTCCCATGATGGCAGCAATGGGCTGTGTAAGACTGACACCAATTTTAGCGGACAGGTTTCTCTAGCAGTGCAAATTTCAAACTCTGTAACTACATATACGTGTATAGAAGGGGTAGTTGACTGGTTCAAATGTGATACAACATCAGCCAATACAATCAATGACTTTTATAAAAATTTTCCACTGGGTTATGCAACTTTACGTTAATACTAGACTTTGCGGCCTTCTACAAATTTGTGCGACTGAACATTACCTTTGACTTTCTGTAAGCTGACTGTTTGGTTCCATTCTTCGCTTCCATCGCAGCAATCGCACATCCCATCATTCACTTTCCCGGATGGGATGAACCGCTTCTCATGAAGGCAGTAAAATCTGTGTCCACGAGCAGCAATAATGAGAAAAAAGTATGGAATAAAACTCCATAAGGCATGTTAGGGTTTAATGCCCTCATGATGACGTTCGCACAAGGAATAAGCCACTGGATTCCCTTTGCAGTGTGCATACATTGTATACCACTGGATTTTCTGAACAGTGAATGATTTCGGAGGGTTTACGTGGAGGGAAGATCCTCCATAGTAATAATGCCCGCATGAAGACACACTTGGTTGAGCAAATACATGAATGCAAGTGGTATTACCACTATTTGTTCACNTCTTAGGGTATAGAGGACCCATCAGACCTCCAACCAGCATATAAGCCCCACTCCCTGTCTGCATCTCTTCAGTCTCCTGACGACGGACAGAGCACACAGTCCGAAACGTTGAGCCTCTCCGGTTCTTATCAGAACCACACAGACTCAAAAAAGAGATATTACATGGTGTTTACCGCAAGCTTTCCATCTTAGTTTTGAGAGTCTTTCTTATGTGCGGTTGACGCTGGGTCTGTTTGCTTCATGGGGATCTGGGTCTCAATTGGTGATCTCATCCCATGCACTCCATCCATTAGGCAGGTTCTGATGTCAGTGAACCAACGTGGGATCACTGATTGCAATCCGGATCTGTGCAGGTCAAACTGACCCAAAACGAAGCCACACAATCTTTTGAATGGTGCAATGTTCTCATCTCCACAAAAGAGCCTCCCATTAACTCTCAAAGAGCCGGGGGGGGGGGGGGAGAATGCACCCATTTTGATTTTTTCTTAAAGCATCTATAAGATTATTTTCTGCATGCTAATACTTTATGACAATTTTTTCTAATGCTTTAGTTTCATTTTGACCCCATACTTATGAAAATTGGATATGGCGTTCTCTCTCAGCGACAAATTTTAGAAGGGAGGGTGAAGCGTGATGTGAAATTTACCATAACTTTGTACACAGCAGTACACCGTACCTAGGACAAAGTGATATCCTATCATGAATAATTAATGAGTCATAATTATGCAAAGACTTAATTTACATGAAATTTCACACAGATGATAAGTGTGGATGCCTCTATGACACTGCCAAATTTCACTGAAGTACATCATCGTTTGGCCGAGATCTGGGGGGGGAGGAATCCCTCCCTCCCCGCTGTGAAAAGGCCAAAAAAGCCCGGTTGGGGGTTAACTGATGCAAAGATATTTTATACCCTGATACCCCAAGATACCAGAACATATCTTCCTCATCCTGAGAAAGTTTATCATGTTCAGGGTTTAATTCATAATTCTATGAACTTTTAGGAATGAAAATAACTCCGGGCATTTTGAATGTAAAACTCATTCAAAATGCGCTGAGCAGTTTTGAAACCAGTGGACAGTATGTTTACAGTGCTTACACTGAGGGAACAAAAGCCTAAGATTATTATAATCACACATTAATCACCTTTTCAAATTACTTAGAGATCTCGTTTTCACATGTACATGTATGTTGATCTACGCAAATATGGGTTCGAAGTCATTTCATAGGAAATAACTGATCAACATGGCCACTGTTATCATTGCTGCACATCCTTGTGTGAGGCCGTACTTGCTCCAGGTATGACCCCTGACTCCTGGAAAATGAAAGCTGCCAGTATTCAGACTAACGGGGGTACAGTAGATTCCTTTTATAGTGCTCCCTGATATAACGCTCTTACCAATGTAACACTCTATTTTCATTTTCCCACTGGCACGCCCATTCTCAACGTTTTTCGGAATATAATGTCCCAATTTTCGGCCCTGAGAACCATATAAAGCATGTGAAAGGATTCCGATTACAGTACTCTTTACCCTGGAAAGTAAGATTCTTTCACAATCAACGCATATGAAACCGCATCGCATGGTCGCCGCGATTGGCCATCCTGTGGGAAACCAGTAGTATAGCGATCACACAGACTGCAGACACGCACTGGGCTGTCCAGGTAGTGTGATCATGAGCATGAGCTCACCACTGTGAGCCGTGCCTGAGTGGGGCGGTTATTACAACCGAACTTCATTTACTTTGTTGTGGCGACATTGTTGTAATTATTTTCCCACTTTTTATTTATTTGTTTGGCACACAAATAATCAACACTGAGATACTAATTGTAGTATTTTGTCACTTAAGGTTTCTTTCTACCGGTAAATAAAATCAGCCGCTTAAATTGTACATGTATGTGTATCTATGTGTAGCAAATCTCGTCTTTCGCCGATTGTTTTCGGCGTGTAACGGCTGGTCGGTTTTCACATCTATACATGTACACAGAAGTACTTATGCTCATGGGCAGTGAACATGTTGCATGTCCATCCAGTCCGTTATAGCGCTGTGCGGTTGTAATGCTCAACTCTGTTAGGTCCCCTTAAGAGCGCTATAACAGGAATCTACTGTACATGTACGAGTATAATATACCTTCCATTGGGACAGGCATCAGTTCCTGGTTCATCTGACCCATCGCCCGGACAGTCACAGTAATCATCATTCACCTTGGACAATGGTATTTTGCCGGAGAAGTCCAGGCAGAAGACGCGGCCGAACACGTCCGGCTGGTAGAGGGGTAGGTCGCTGGGCCGGACCCCGATGATAATCGGCCGGGCCTGAGCGTGGGGTTTGTTCCGCTGGTACCACGACTGCTCCTTCTGGCTGGCACCCGAGCTGAGGATGTGCAGGCCCATGAACTGGAAGAAAAAGCAGACGCAGGCAAGGGCCAGAATGCAGAACAGCCACGTCTTGCGCCGCCGCACCAACCGCGGGATCAACATGTCTTCTTTCAAAACTTTTTTTGTTCCTCGGCCAAGCCTCAAAATCTTCACTTCACCGTCTCAGCCCACCTGGTAGATATTCAACAATTATTGATTTAGCATTCAATAAAACATTTCATTACACGTATCACTGTCTCCCTTGGTCACTAAAATCCACGCACAGGCTTCATGTCCTGTTCAAACAGTGAGTACGATTTGTGCAATTTCTTTTTCACATAAAGTATCTGAAAATCACAACTCAATTTGGGAAAAGTAATATTTTCACTTTCACTCAGTTGTGAAAGTGACATTTAAATGAGGTTCGTGAATCAATGTCTCATACATGTATGGCCATTTTCAGGCAGTTGTCTTGTTTGATGTCTCGAAGAAAACTTTATAGCATTCCATCTATTTCAATGGAAAAAATACATGTAAGAAGTAAAAAAAGACTGGGAGTGAAATATACATGTACGAATGACAGGTTGGTGTCCCTGTGCATAAACCTACATGTACATATGTACATGTATAAGACTTGTCCGAAAAAGTGTTTTCTCAGTTAAGTACTTCAGAATTTTCTTTGCTAAATATAATTTTTAGGACATGTTATCACTTTCTGATGGCTGTTATGTGTATGTATAATATTTAACCTGAACCTTCCCCAACCACACAGAATTAAACAGTAGTAAAGTGTTTAATTCTGTGGGGATAGGTCTGGTAAGCCCATAACAGCTGGCTTTTGCATTGGGTTTGGCATACCTCAGAAAAACAAAGTCCAACAGCCTCTATGCACAAACACCCAAACTTTGTGTGAATGGGGAAGGTTAGGGCCAGCAACCCTTGGGAGGTTAAGGTTAAAGAGATCATTAGTGTTGTCCGTATATGAAACTCTTTCCGAAGACTGTACATGTAATACAAAATTCAGTTACAGATTTTATGTAACGTCCATGACGGTATAGTCGCAAGGTCCCTTATCTCACCACTTACTGTGAGAACCAATCAGACTTGACAATAGGTGGCAAAATTAGGAACTTGCTGACTATACCATTATGGATGTTAACTCAAACTACACACAAACTTGAAGAGCACTGATGAATTAAGCTGGGCTTGGAATTAAACAAGTATAACCAGCGGGCGAGTGGGCCGGGATGATCTGATCAGGGGACAAGTCAACCAGGGAGTGTTAAGGCCTAACATTAACATGATTAACATCCTAACGTCAGGCCCTGCTGCTAGTCACACAAATAAATCTTTTGGATGTTCGCAATGCATTATGGGATTGGACGACAAACAAGCTATGTATATTGTGCACAACCCCATGGGAAAAGTGTCCACAAAAGATTCATCTGTTTCCATTTTATTACATACTCCAATTCAAGCCATCCTCTTCTCACACAGTGATGCATTGTAGATTTAGGGTGAAGATATTAACAAACTTCAAATTTTAAAGCTTGGCAGAAAAGGAAAATTCAGAGTGAGAATCCCTTTCAACAACACCTGAACACCACTTTTTGTCTTGGACCGTGCTTTGACCAAGATTGTGAATATTAATGCACAATCAAAATCATGAAGTTGTAGCTCAATCATCATGTTCATCCCACATTGGCCAGTCACATTCATTTTCAGTCTGTAGAGTGACTGGTGCCCTTAAAAAAGACAATTTTTTAAGGGTGAATTCTTCTTCTTACAAAAATTTGAAAACTTATTTTGAAAATGTTTCTTTGTATAATCTGATAATATGCAGGCATCTGCACATGTAAGTTGATGAGCAGATACATAAAAAATATTTCGTAGAAAATTGTAAATTGATTTCTTACTGGTTCAGTTCCCCATAGGCATGATAGGGTTGTGCATAAAATGCATTGTAATATTGGTCATCCAATAAACCTTTTCGACGTTTGCAATGCATTGTGGATTTGGATGACATACAGTACATGCAATGCATAATATGCACAACCCTATGGGAGAGGTGTACCTGCCAAACGGTAAGCTGTTTCCATTTTATTTCATACTCCAATTCAACCCTTCTAACAAAGTGTTGCATTTTTGATTTGGGATGAAGATATTCACAAACTTTGAAGTTCAAAGCTTGGCAGAGAAGGAAAATTCAGAAAATTCCTTCCAACAACACCACTTTTTGTCACCGACCGTGCTTTGACAAATTTGTGAATATTAATGTTCTCGTATTGTCCAATCAAAATTATAACTTGCAGCTCATTCATCCCGCTTTGACCAGTCACATTCATTTTCAGCCTGTCATGCCTGTAGAGCGACTGGTGCCCTTAAAAAGGCAAAGGGTGATTTGTTCTTACAAATATTTAAAAACGTATTTGAAAATGTTTTTTGTATAACCTGATAATACGCACATTAACCCACACCCGCTACATACATGTACGTGGCAACTGTTGATGCTGCTTAATCTTGCAAGGACAACCATGCGATGAATTGACATATATCATTAGGTGATGCGGGACAATCGTCAGCAAAATCGCAATGTGTCAATGGGGAAACAGCCCGCCAACCAATTCGATATGCATCTGACAGTATCTGTGAGTTGATGAGCAGATAGGCCTACATCAAAAATGTTTAGTAGAAAACTGTAACTTGATTTTTGACTGGTTCACTCCCCCCAGGGTTGTGCATAAAATGCATTGCTTGTTTGTTAAAAAGGTTTATTCCAAACCATATGCCATAACCATGATAACATAACATTGCAAACGTCGAAAAGGTTTCCACGCCTAGAATGAGTTACTGCCTGATGACTGGTGGCCTTGGCAAACATTTGGTCAAAACCTCTCGATAACCACGTACAATATCGTTATTCACGTAACAGTTACATGACAATAGCTATACTCATTGTGTACATGAAGGTTCCCACATGTAAGTCCCCGAGCCGCGATGTCACGATGTTTCCCGTCAGAGGGCGCCGCCATTTTGAATATCTTATTTTCCGGAATTCTCCGGAATATACCGAAATGATTGAGAGTTCAACCCTTTTCAATATTCAGAAAAATTATGGTACTTTAGCTTTTGCACGCATTGAAATAAACTTTAACTTGCAGAAAGATACAAATAATTTTTCAACAAAATAAAATATTTGATATCTTATTTTGACAGGTAAATAAGACATAATTTTGCAATCTATCTTTGTGGTTGAAAGTTTAGTGGCAAATGGCTAGTAAACAAACAGGAATTCATGACGTCATGTCAGTTTCGGCGATGTGAAGTTCATCCCGCAACCCACGCACGTACGTACACGTACGTGATATCACCCAATATGCAATGTGCACAGTAATTCGGGTGACGGAAACGTACGTATACACGTACACAAGTACGTACAAACGCAGCATAGGCCTAACTCAGTCTTTGGAAACCATTCAGTTTCTTTTAATTACGCTACCCGCACCCCGCACTTCAGTTCGTTCAGCGAGGCCTACTTCTACTTGGTTAGGCTTCGTCAAGGAAATGTTCTTGCACTAATGTTACAAATCATCGAACAAGACTGTAGGTCAACGTGATTAAACGAGGAAACGAAAGCTTGAAGGTAAGTAGGATTGTGATCGACACAATTGGCGTTTTCTGTGTCATGCCTTCATCCCCTTTCAGCATGTTCAGTTTCGTTCAGTGATACATGTATGGTCAATGCATGGACTCTCCATCACACTGCATCTGTACATGTAGACATTCGCACACAACTCAGCCGTGTCAGCCATTTGACATGGAACATGGAGAAAAATTCCGCCATACATGGAACAATTTTGGTTAAAAATAGGCCTACATGTAGTCGTTTTGGGTTGATATGGCCTAGCCCAGGTTGGACTGACGTAGTAGGGTAAAGGTGGGGGTATTCGACCACATAAGAAAAGCAAGAAATTCCACCAGCTGTGTAGTTTTTGAATGCAGTTGGTTGAATTTTCCTCTTGGTTGAAAATTCCCGCACTGTCCCTAGTAGACCTACGGTCAGGGAGTCCACCTGGGCTAATTACAGGCCTATGCTTACTGTGGCTCAGGCTGCATGGTCTGAGTGGATGTTGGTCACTTTGCCCACATTTCCACGTTGTCCCTTTTTTCCTTTCGGAGTATGCCGGCCTACTGTCCTTTCCATATTGCATTTCTATCATTGTGCAAAATCACCCATCACCATAAGTAAATAGAAACGCAATTTGATAGCAATATGATGCCTAAAATACAATGTGGCTAACAACAGTGGGCGACATTTGGGGGAAAAAGCCATTTTATTTCACAAAAGACGGAAGCCATGTTCCCTCTCGGTCAGACGGACCATACCATTTCGCTACAGGAGGTCACCTTTATACAGTAAACCATGGTATGGTCCAAACGCCGTGAGAAGGCAAGATGGCGGTGAACGGCGGCGCTGCTCAGAGACAATTTTTTTCACATGAAAAAACTCCCTTGAAATGTAGTAAAATGTAAACTTGATTAAATATAAATTATTCCTAAGCGTGTACATTACAGTTCGATACGTCTGTTTTCTGTTTTCAATGCATTTTGTAAGTGTTGACGGTGTGTCGATGTTACTATCAATGTGTTGATGCGCGTTGACGGTGTGTTGACGCTGATTAGTATGACCCCCACTTTACCTAGGCCTAGGCCTACTCCGTTTTGAAGGCAGGAGGATGGCATCTTGTTTTCACTGCACAGCCATCTTTACTGTGTTACTTGAAAGCTGATACCATCAGGACGCGTCGATACTGTATGTGCTGCACCGTCTGTAGCTGTGACAGATTGCAAGATCTTAGAAAACCCTGGGCCCTTCATCTGATTAAAGCTGACTAAAACAAAGCACCTTTGTAAATTGTATGCAGGTGGCGTACATATAGATTGACAGTGATGACAGTGGATTTTGATAATAAAATTGGAATAATGGAAGTTGTAATTCCTTTCAACTGCCATTAATATCTCTCCTGTAGTTTTCTACATGTACATGTATGTATCCCCGGTACATCCTCTCTTGTTATCTAAGTTTTGTTTGACACATTTCAGTCATATATCAGTGTTTGAGCCATTACTTCTGTTAATCTGTTACCAAACAAACATGAAAAGCTTGACTTATGTAAAGACAGAATCCAAAACAATGTAGATCTCTCCTTTACATGTATATTCTTGAAATTAAATTACAATGAGATAACTCCAATTACAAACTCTTTCAGCATATTTCACTCTTCACGACAAGGAGCATCACTGACTTCACTGCACTGAAATACTTGCCTGGCGGTGCAGTTAGCCCACAGTTTGGTTCACCATTTTTCCCAGATGATTTTACATTTTTGCCGTGACGTCAGAACCTCCCAACCAATTCATGTACAGTATAACTGTATACATGTACATGTAGTACACACCACACATGGTACATGTATTATGTACCTTAATGTACATGTGTGCCAACATTGAAGTTAAATGATGTCTGCCTTCTGAGAAGTATGTACTCGTTCATGTACATGTGAAATTTGGTCTGTCAGTTCTTAACTGTAAAAGGAAGTTTATACTAAGTTTGTAAGCACATACCGGATACATGTTCCACCGGTACATGTAGCTGTTTCGTTGGAACTATATCTACTGCTTACAGGCTTACCAGTATTTGCAAGTGTAAAATGTTTTGGGTGTTCAAATACACTTGCAGAAATATAACAAGTGGGAAAACACTGGTGACATGTAAATGTACATGTACATGTAAACGTGATTTTCCCTTCATTGTGTTTTGTGTCAAACACACTTGGCAGACGTACATGTATGCATTGTGTGTATTGTATTATTCCACTAGTTTTATTTTTGTCCGTTGGCAGGAATGGGTGTAGTTCTAGCAGGAAGCAGCTGACTACAGGATTGGAATGGAAATTGTCCAAAGTGGAAGGTCATGCGAGTTACTGGGGCGTGAAAGTGCCACCAGCCTGCAGAATTCATCAGAAATCATCACTCAGCACAGCTCAGCTCCAAAGAAATCCAGAGTACTTGACATAGTCCCCATTGGCTCTCTGTTTCTTGTATGAGATCACTTCCTCTTTTTGTATTTTCGTTTCATTGCCACACATTCCTGTCCGAGATTCTTCCTCAGTGCTTTTGATACCAATAACTTGCTCTAGCCTTGATAGTGCAGTGTTTTATGACAGTCTTACATACATGCACAAGCCTTGTCCACATGTACATGTATGCACGTGATAGGCAGTTTGATACTACATGGATATGTACATGTAGGTCCCAAGCATTGAATGGACTGGACCATGCTTCCAAGTTGACATCAGCCTTCAGTATTTGAACCAAACACAGTGTCTTATATCCAGTAACCACCAGGAAAAGAAGGACAGTCTACTATCGTTATGTTGTAGGATCTTGAGTGTTTGTAAAAGAAGTGTTCACGGTATTCACTTACATTTTCCTGTTTTACATGTGTTTTTGGAGGGGGGAGTTCTGACTTCATTATGAAAGTCCCTGAGATTGACACACGCTCTATTCAGTCGGGGACCTCTCAGGCCACGACAGACTCTGTCAAACGCAAGAAGCAGAGTAGCTTCATCCCCCGGTTCTTGCAGCGGCAGTCCAGGCCACGCCGGGGGAGTCTGGACACCACACCGGGGCAGAGCAGTGGGGTGGGGGGAAGCAGCGGGGGAACGCCCCCGGCCAAATCCTACCGCCGGGCCGTCTCCATGCGAGGGGCAAGCTCCCACCGGGGCGGGGGTGGGGGAAAGTTTGTCGGTAGCATGGAGTGCCCACTGTGCCTGATGGACCGGCCCAAGGACCACTTCCCGGACATCATGACCTGCGAGCACCGGTCTTGCCGGGAGTGCCTGCGACAGTACTTGAAGATTGAGATAACGGAGAGCCGGGTGAACATTGCCTGCCCAGAGTGTGCTGAGCCACTCCACCCTAATGACATCAAGTTGGTCTTGCAGGACGAGATGCTCATGAATAAATATGAGGAGTTTACACTGCGACGGTTGTTAATGATGGATTCGGACTGCAGATGGTGTCCAGCACCAGACTGTGGGTAAGTATTGGTACCCGACCTCAAGTTCGTTTTTCTGTTGCACCATTATGAAAAGCACCATAGCCCTGAAAGACCAAAGTCCTCCGATTTCAGTGGACATGATCTTACATACATACCCTAGGGGGTTGGGGTTAATTTAGACATGTAACCCTTCTGACATAAACATGCATTGCTAACGGTACATATACCGTACAACGTACATGTACTTGTTTTGTTTATTTTGTGTTACTTTACATGTTCCAGTTTACAGTGCATTTGATGAATTTCTGGCAGTTGTAGTTTTGCTGCTTTTAGACTCTGTACACACTGATACATGTATTTTGTATACACCACACACAAAAACTACATGTAGCACTCATCAACAGATTTAAAACAAAATAAATTTTTAAAAGGTCAACTGACCATTCTTGAAAAAGAGAACACAATTTTTGTTTTCTCAAAAACAGCAACATTCTATGTTGAATTATTTTACAGCTTTACCGAGGTTGTTATTTACATGTACTTTCTTTCAAGAAAATTTTCAGGAATTATTCGCAATTTGCATTTTTGTGATTTTACCGCTAGTGAGATGGATGAGCACGAACTATTACCACTGTACATGTACTGTGCAGAAACGTTGCAAACTGGGGTGAGGAAACATGCAGTTGTCATGTATACATGTATGCATGCATTCACAAAAATATAAACCCCACAATGCAATGCAAGCAACATGGTTCCTGTCGACATTCCACAAAAATGACTTTTCCTTTACTGTTTGCATTTGATGAGTGATTTGCGAAGGAAAACACACATTTAAGCAAAAGATGATACATGTAGGTAATCAAATTCAGCAGAGCTCAAGCCATGATAAGTAATGCAAGTTAACAGACCAGTATTTATGCAATATCAACCCTTCAGGTGTGGCATGCATCGAAACATTGATCAAAGTCAGTGCTCAGCCACCATGACCTTTGTATCCCGCATAAGAAAACTTTCCACCATACGTAATTTGGCCGAATTCTACATGTATCTGCACTGCGCATACATGTAGAGTTGAATGCATTGATCGCTATTTAATTGATCGCCATGTACATGGAACCGGAAGTTAACGCACAACTTCAGCGATCGTCCAATGGAAGCCTGCAAATCGTGGCGCGTCCATCCTTGTGACGAAGTCACTTACGAACTGGATATAAGTCATTTTGTGCGGTAATTATTTTGTGTCTTGTCCCACGGTTCATGGATGTGCACATACATGTACCGGGTATACATGTACTGTACATGTATGTGTACAGAACTTTTGCAGCATACAGCACCTGTATACTACATGTACTGTACTGTACATAATGTATGAACATTGTACTGGTATGTGTAGGCCTACATGTACATGTACAACATGTACCAGTGTACAAGATTTGCTAGTGATGTACATGTACGTACATCATGTACGTACCAGTACATGTACCCAATGTCCTGTAGGCCTACATGTACTGTACATGTACATGTTTACATTTACATGCAAACTGTACATGTACTGTATGTACCGGTATGTTTTTTCCCTTCTGCTGAAAGCACTGTTTACACAGTACAAAAAGTACAACAGTGGGAAGGCCAAGAGATTGTCTCTTATTGTGCTTTTTGTCAGTCTATTCAATTCAATTCAGCATGTTCAAGGAACTCCCTGTTATGCATGTACATGTGAACTACATTGTGTATCTTTCAACACTGATTAAAGCCCTGTACAGTGTGTACAGTGCTGAAGGCCTGTAACTGGTCAATGGTACCAGTGTAATGTACTGTACCCCGATACATAGTACATCACGTACATGTACACCTACCTGTACTGGTACATGTACATATGTACATGTACATCATACTGCAGTGAAATTACTGGTACCCCTACCAGTACACGTACATGCACATGAGGACACTGGTGTACAAATGTATGGTGCAGTTCGTAAATACTCAACCCTGTATGGGATATGAAAAGTACATGTACATGTACCAGTACATACGTGTACATGCACTACATGTACATGTAGTGCATGTGCATACATGTACGTGTACATGTACGTGTTCATGTATGCACTTAGGTCCACTGAATAAGTCCACTGAATGACCCATGTTGTTACTGCCTACTCCAGGTTAGAATTTAAAATTAAAGAAATGGGAGAAGCCATTGATCAAATCATTCAAGCTGGAAAGAGGTGTCATTTGAAAGGCTAATTCATGTCAATGTCCGCGAAAAGAGACACGCCCACACCTTTCAAAAATTGGATTTCCAGTAAGTCCCTTTTTAATATCATGTTACTCTGCCAAAATTAAATGATGTCTGCCCTCTGAGAAGTACATGTAATGTACAGTGTATACTGAATGACCCATGCTGTTACTGCGTACTCTCCAGATTAGAATTTAAAAGGAAAGAAATGGGAGAAGCCATTGATCAAATCATACAAGCTGGAAAGAGGCGCCATTTGAAAGGGTATTCATGTCAATGTCCGCGAAAAGAGACACGCCCACACCTTTCAAAAATTGGATTCCCAGTAAGTCCCTTTTTAATATCAGGTTACTCTGCCCAAATTAAGCGATGTCTGCCCTCTGAAAAGTACTGTAAACATCCTGTCGCTGAAGGGATAACAGCATACATGTATGTCAATTCCTGCAGTGGTCAGAGTTACATGTACAGGTACAGTAATTGATTCCATGTTGAGAGGTCCCTAGAAATGGCAGAAGCACACACATGTACCGTACATGTACGTGTACATATACTCTACATACATGTACATGTACAGTGTACACATGTATGCATTTCATTAATTTATTTTCCCAGTATACATGTATGTATGTCACACAGCAGTGACACTACTACATGTACATGTACTGTAGTATTGTAAATACATGTACACACATGTATATTTTAGACAAAATACACCAGGTACATGTACATGTAGGCCTACAACTTTAACCAGGTTCTTCTGGATTTACCAAAAGAAAGTTTTCTGTCAATTTAAAGACAAGAAAAAAGGAAACTTTTTAGGGGGATCAATTTTTTGTGCTGATTGCCACAAACAGTCATAAAAACTTGCCTTAATCAATTAAAAAATACGTGTACCTACAGTTGACAATTCTTAATGTTAATGGACAATTCAAACCACTACATTGTACATGTATGCACAACGGTAGTCAGCATGGTTAGGTTATCATAACGGGAAACTCGCACAGAATGTCCATACATCATTGTACATTGTACATGTACATATCACATGGTAAGCATGCATGATACATGTACATGTATTGGGCAGGCTAGAAACCTTGTCTTGCAAGAGGATATTTTGTGGAAACCTGCTCGCTTCAAGTACATGTGTATGACATGAACACAGAAAATACATACATGCATCGGTATGTGTACTACATGTAGTACCTGGACAAGAGATCAAGTTCTGTGAATTAACCTTCCAAAATCTTCTTGCAACATTGATTTTTTTTGCAGCTGTAGAGCTGCATGCGTGTACGGTGTACACGTACATCTAGTGTAAATGACATTACATGTACTTTGGCTCGGATGCATAGGCTGGTTGCTGCATTTCCATTGTGTCTTCTTTGCCAATACAGTAGTGTGGAGCATCGGGAACCAGTGCAGTATTGCTTCAGTACAGTGAGCGTTATTCCGCATGCATTAATCACCACTGCGATTGTGAAACATGAAGGGAACATGTATAATAATAATGGAAGTTTCTTCTCAAAGTTGTAAGCAGAAGAATTTCAAAAGAATGTAAGCAGGCAAGCATATGAATCCAAGTGTTTCAATGCCAAAAAAAGTTGTTTTGTGAAGACAAAAAGGAAATCTGGATTTTTAAAACGTTTCATATTTAAAAAAAATTGTTTTTAAGTTGCCAATAAAATTTTAGGGTCGGATCCAAAATAAGGGCTGGTCGGGAAACCATTAAGCAGAACTATATTTTTTGGCCTACCGGCAATTGTGTAAGAAAAAAACTGTACATGTAATACACTATCAGTATACATGTACCGGTACATGTACGTGTAACTGGTACGGTACATATATTTTTTGTTACATGTAATGAACAGAATAAAATTCATAGGTGAAACAGATGTACATGTATTGTGTAACATGCAATGCTGAATTACAGGTATGCGTACATGTACATTTGTTACACTTACAGTATGAGAGAGGGCTTTTTATAATGTACCAATACATGTACATGTAACAACACAGACTTTATGAAATTTCTGTTGTTAATGTACATGTACTGGTAATTCACTAATTGTGTGTACCGGTACATAAATGAATTGCTGGTAAATTCCACTACTGCCAGACCATTGTTGATGCTGTCACTGCATGGGCAGATGATAATCTGTATTGTACCGATTTACACGTAACATTTAGCCAGCTGTACCGTATAGTATACATACATGTACATTGTACATGTACAATGATGAACCTGTACATGTACAACATGTTCATGTACATATACACATGTCATACATGTTGTGGTACATGTATATGTTTTGCTTATTGATGCTTGGACAAAACTGTTTTTAGTTAACGTGTCTCAGCAGTGCATTGAAGGGTCAGCACTTCAAATACTTTTACGGTGTACAGCTCCTTGAAAATCCTACCATAATAGGCGTTGAAAGTTGTTGTGTAGCAACAGAATAAACTGGAGGTCACAGTCTGTAGTCCACAGTAACATAAGGAACAAAAGCTACATGTACATGTACAGTGTACTGATAGGCATTCCAGCCATGTCTGACTCTTCTGTTTGCTGAGGACAGATTGCTTCTGTACTCACTTCAGCAAGAATTGCCAATGCAAGAGGCAGCCCCTATATGTACATGAAATAATATACATGGGTTGATACTTCCTGATGCTTCATGTCTGCTGGTAATGACATGGAGCGTCTTGATGGATTTACATGTCAGCATGTAGGAAGACAATTCACTTTATAGAGACTCTACATACATGTACATACATGTATACATGTACCTGTATAAGGGCTTCGGTTTCCTAAAAGTCATTTTTAAGTATTTGGATTATGGATATTTCGAAACGACCCTTCTCCTGAAAAAGCTTTAACTTGCTCAGCATGCTTTCAAAACACTCAAACACACAGGACTTGTTTTGTGTTTTTATNAGATGAATGTAAAGAGCACACTTCTAGGGGATCATTTGTATTGATGCTAATGGAAATTTGTGATTGATTTTCTCACTATGATTGATTTTCTTTGACTTATGATGCAGTTTTGCGGTGATCGCAACGGGTTGTGCCAACTGCCCGCAGCTCGCCTGCCAGCGACCGGGCTGTGGCACTTTCTTCTGCTACCACTGCAAGCAGGTCTGGCACCCAGACCAGACATGCGATGCAGCCAGGCAGCAGCGGCAGGGACTTCTGAGGAAGACGTCACGGTCTTACAGCCAGGGCTCTGCGTCTTGTAAGTTGCAGACCTGTGTTCTTTTTTTCTGTCGACCCTTGCCTCGGTCGTCATTTCTTCATTAGCTAAATTCAGTATGATATTCAATGCTAGAAATTATAACAGGCCTGCTTATTTTGAACAACAAAATGTAACAGTGGGGTATGCTTCGATTGGAAACTTGCACTGGTGTCCTGCAGTGGATTTTTGAAAAATTTGAGAGATAAACTTTATCTAAAAGGTAGGGATTTTCAGGGAAAAAAGAAAATCAATCTTGGTAGTCATTAATATAGGGCTACATGTATACTATTCACATGTAAATTTTCATTTTTAAATGGTCTACATGTACTCATGAATGCCAGTGGTGTCTCATGCCCCTAGTTTGGATTGTAGTGTGTGTTTTCTCTTGGTAACTGCAGCAGACCAGATCAAACCCTGCCCACGATGCACTGCCCTCATCATCAAGATGGATGACGGGTCCTGCAACCACATGTCCTGTGCGGTCTGCGGGGCCGAGTTTTGCTGGCTGTGCATGAAGGAGATATCAGACCTGCACTACCTCAGGTAAGGGGGCATTCCCCCCCCCCCAAAAAAAACCATAATATCACCACTCATTGGTTACTCTTACATCATGGGTCTGAGGTTTGCTAGCGCTTTTTCTACATTGTGACACAGGGTTCGAATCATTAAAATATTTTTGGCTCAAACCTTGGTAAATTCCCTCGAGAGTACCAATGCAGTGCGCAGTGCTTGGTCTCCAAAATGCTGATATTTTTAGGCTGTGGGTGCATTTATTTAGTGTCCATGAGTTACACCTGTTTGGCCTCGTCCCCATCGTCTCTCCTGTTTGACACAACACACTTTACCATCACCAGGTCCGGGTAGCCCTGTGTGAGCTAATGTACCCAGTGTGAGCGACTTGTCACCAAGGAAATTTGGAGCTCTAATACCAATCAAGAGAGTGTTGCAGTGAATTTACTGGTAGATTTTTTACTTAAAAGAGCAACTCTAAGGAAAACATGTTTTCTCTGATTTTATTTGTTCAAATAAAAATGGAAGCATCCAAATTGAACGCAGTGTCATTTGTCTTCAGGGCTCAACTACAGCAAGCTAAAAAGGGCCTTATTTCTGTTCATGTCAAGAGGGGAACCCTCGCCCTGTGTTTGTAGTGGATAAACCCTTGTGCATGCCAAACAATTTTTTCTCAGAATGATGCAATCTACATTCAGCATGTTCAGAATACGCATCTTGGCATGAACAGAAAGAAATAAAGCCCTTTTTAGCTTGTTGCAGTTGAGCTCTGAAGACAAACGACACTGTGTTCGATTTGGATGCTTCCATATTTATTTGAACACAGTCAGAGAAAACATGTTTTCCTTAGAGTTGCTCTGTAATCTACCAGTACATACATACATATACTAGTTCATGTACATGTATCTGTACTTCAGACTTGAAGTTAGGTGGGAGAGGAACCGATAACTTCTTTGGTGTCAAGGGCCTGAATAAATTCATCATTACAGACCCAGAAATGTTTACCAGTTACATGAAAAAAAAAGGGCAGTTGTTAGTTAAGGTCTTGACATCAAGGTACATGCACATGTGTGCAGGAGCAAATTTGCAATTCTACAAACTGCAGCTGTTTACTCACTGCATTGCCAATCCTCAACCACCTCCCCCCCTGGACATTTAGAAGTGGGCATGGATTGCTGTGTGAGCGCAGTTCCCCGGAAACTAGCAAATCTGATGCTTGGAAGAGCCAGTGTCGGCAAACAAACCACTGAGCAACTGTTACAATTTCAGAAGTATTGAAAAGATTGGTGACGTGCGATGTGGTGTCAGGACAGATATGTATTTCTAGACTGAGTTCAAAGACAACTGCATTGAATTCCTGCAGGTGGTTTTTCAGTTGGTCATTCAGAATAAGTTATTTTAAAAATGTTCCCCCCCCCCATTTTTTTTTACCAATCCACTCACCCCAAATTGAGATGTGTGAAAATTTGACTTCATTTAAATTGAGATTTTTGGAAATTTACAGTGCTACTGATGAAAAAATTCTGAAACAGAATTGGAATTTCATTGCCAGAATTTTTTCCCTGTTCAGTAATCTCAGACTTCCAGGACCTTTGTGTCTTTTTTATCATTTCAAACAGTCTGATAAGTTGAAATAGTATTGGATACGTCATGGTGTACTTGTATACATGTACATGTACATTTGTACATGTGATACATGCACCGCAGTGCGTGTACATAAATTGTATGTACATGTATGACTATTTTTACTGTATCACAGATACTGTACTTGTATGGAAGTATGCAAACAAAACAAAACTGACTGTGGATCGAGAATTAAACACAGTTATTGTCAAAGGTACAATGTACCGGTAGCAGGGACGAGAAAAAAAAGGATAGAATGAATTGTTGATTGGATGCCCAAAATGATCCAGCGGGCAAATGTTATTACAAATTGCCATGATAAATAGCAGATGATACATGTATCTCCCCTCCCCGGACATTACATTAAAATCTCAGCCTAGCTGACGTGCGTACAGTTCCTGGGGTTTTACTTGTTCCAATTCAAAGGCTGTGTGTAAAGCAAAGCTGAAGCTGTTGACAAAGGATTGGCACTCTTGGGGATAAGTGATGTTTCTCAACAGGCTTGCTGTGATCGCAGAATGAGAAGTACGTATACCACACACATTACCGGGAACACACATACATGTACATTTATGTAAATGGTTTATCATAATATTAGCGTCATGAGCAGAGAATTGCGTCAACTCATACAAAAACAGCGTGTGCCTGTCTCGTGACCACTGTACACACACTGTATCAACGAGCACAATTGCACTGTGATAGATGTACGGTACATTGTACCGGTACAAACGGTACATGTACCAGTGTGTGTAACTGTAAGGCCATTGAATGCTTCAAGTATTGTATCCATTTTCCTTTTAGTCTGTTCTAAATTCTATATAAAACAATATACATGTAAATGTTGAAAACATAACCACATACACCCGATAAAAGTGGAAGGATCAGAGATCCACTTGCTGCTTACAATGTGTGTACATGTTGCAAGCATGTATGAAAGCAAACCACTGTAAACCTCATTACACCTTTGTACAGTGACATGCACAGTGCATAAAATTACCCATGTGTACACTGTGCCTGCCAATATTAATCTTCAGAACTTTACACTGTTTTGAGTAACATTCTGCAGATTCCAGTCACTTCACCATGAGCTCTTATTAAGCTCTGTTTCTTTCAGTGGTGTTTTCCCACGCTATGCCTTTTGTTGCATTTACAATGTACATGCGCTCCTCGTGAACGTGCATGAACAAGCACACTTTATCTTTGAATGGGTCTTAATTCTTCCTTGAAAGCTCAAATACAAAGAATGTGCCTGGGGTTTCGTGCACAGTGATGAATGTTGGATATCTGGAGAATGTTCAGGGCAAAGACGCCAAGGGGTTTGGGATCATTAAATGCACTTGTATACCATACATGTACATGTAGAACTCATGACATCAACCAGAAAGTTTATGAAGTACACGTATCAGAAACCTAAGTATCGATTCCTTTAGTATACGTAAGTATGGTTCCTGAAACACTTGAGAACATCCCTGCCCTAAGCTTGGTGGATCATTGATCACGTCATGAGTTATTGCTTTCAACAGAAATGCAGCTGCATCACATGTACATACATGTACATGTGCACTGTACTGTAAACTTAGTTCCATTCTGCAGTTGAATGGATCAACCAGCATGTTTCCATTCATTTTCTTCCATTGTGAACCACAGTTGCACACACTGTGTAGATATGGTTTTGTACTTTACTCAGTCCTTCATCTTAAGAAAATCCAGGAGAGCTACGTGTATACAATGCTCTCCTCAAATGTCTCAGGAGAGCAAATCACTCTCCTTAATATAAACCAATTAATAGAAATGGAAAATGAGGTCCAAGGATTGTTTGTACCCTGGAGTCTGTTGTTTCAACTTTTTCTGATGGTTTATAATGTTCTTGGGGCAATTTTTAAAATTAATTTAGTTTTAGTTCAGTTAGAAGCATGGATTTATGACACATACATCATCTCAGTGCTTGTTTTCTTTTATTTTAACCAGACTTTTTACCCTTGTGAAATACACTACACATGTATTTAGGTCTGACTAACTATAACATTACATGCAAGTTTCGACCTACAATTCAACACAGTTGTATATCATGTATGTGTCCCTTTAATTTAAATAAAAGTGAAAGTGAACCTTTTCATCCTGATTTGAGCATTTCTTTCAAAATACCTGAAGGGGATTTGAAAGTTTAAACTGCACTTCAACTTTGTTCAGTTGATGCAGACTGTAACAAACCCACCTCAATCAAAATGGGAAAACGTCAAACCAACACACATGCATGTGCTTGCACACGTGACAATATTTATGTACATGTATGATTATGGTCCGGCATGCTGGGGGATTTCCTGCGGGAATTCAGTGGGCACACACGCTGTATACATGTATATGCAAGGAGCAACGTTTTCATGAGGACCTTAGCTCATGGCACACTGCTTTCTGCTTAAGCGCCGCGTAAAGAAGATTGATACTGATGGACTCTCTTGTGACTGAAAACATTACCGACCAATAAAAACATGTAACAGATTGTATCATGTACAGTGAAATTGTGCGCGACATACACATGCAAGCATGTACCGTGTGCATGCTATGCGTGCATGCATTGCCGGCTGCTCGGTTCGGAAGCAAGCCGCGCTTGGGAGTATCGCATTCATACAATAGTTATAGGCCTATGTACATGTATGAAAGTCGCGGTGGGATAAATGTGAAATCGTAAGTTACATACGTGTATAAACGAATCACCGTCCTTTTTGGTGATGTTACCCAGTGTTTTTGTCATATCGTTCGTTATTTGTAAAGTGCCCTTAGATTTTTTATGAGTGCAATTTTTTACACACCTTCTGGAGTGTTGAGGAGTGCGGTAGGAGCACCTGCGCGATAGCACTCTTTAAAAATGATGGACTGGTACATACATGTATGTGTACCTGTATAGGAAATGAAAAACAGAGCCACAGTTTTCTCCTGCCTGTTTTTTTCAGTGTAATAGTCAGAAGCAACAATGCAGTAAACATTGGGCGGCTTTGGGAGAACAATAAAAAACACATTTCTGGGATTTTTCATTTGGGAAAAAGGACACTTTCAATTACTGTGATTGGTTTTTGGTCCCCTTGTTTTTTAACAACATACATCGTACAATTCACGTTCACATTTTATTTGGCTGTTCCCCTTTTGTCCTCAGCCCCTCTGGCTGCACCTTCTGGGGCAAGAAGCCTTGGAGCCGCAAGAAGAAGATCCTATGGCAGCTGGGCACGCTGGTCGGGGCACCAGTTGGAATAGCACTGATTGCTGGAATAGCCATCCCAGCCATTATCATCGGGATACCAGTCTATGTGGGGAGGAAGGTTTGTATTTTGTCGTTTGTAATAGGCCTACATTGATGTACTGATGACATCACACTTTGTTTAGTCTACATGTACATGTGCGCTTTCCTAATGGAGCCAGTGGGGGCCTGTGGTCCTCTGAGCACCATAGGAAAGCACACAGGTGTGGTGTCATTAGTACTGAGGTCTATTTGACCGGTTGTGAGCTGTTTCCTTTGAGCGCATGGAGTTAACCGATATATCATTACCAGATGTGTCTGGACACTTTGTGAAAACCATGTAATAAATGTACTGGAAATGAAAACATGCTGCAAAAGATACGTGTACACGAAGCTCCTTGCTCCTCATACAAAATACTTTATTGGGAGGGAGTAAAATGAGGCACCTTCTGTAATTATAGCATACTCCATCAAATTATGGATCAGAGCTAGGGTCTGCCCTGATTGTTTGCTGTGCCATTTGCACACAGCATCCAAGTAAGACCAAAGGTCACAGTGATAACTTAGCACACACACTGTTCCTGCATGTGTGCAGAAAATGAAAGAAGGAAGAAGGCCCCCCCCAAGTATGCTTAGCTGTTCAATATATTTGCGTTGGTGATTTGTACAGAACTTCCACAGAGTTGTCAGTCAGATAAGATTAAATGCAAGTACTTCAACCTGAGATACGTGGCAGGCGTACCAGGAATTTTTTCACCAAATGCACCCCACAGCTTGGTTATCCAAAACCCTTTAATCTGCATTGCGGCTACACATAAGGGCTTGGACAAACTTTGTTGACATTGCTAAGGCTTGTATGTGAAAAAGCAGCACCAAGCCAAGGTTGTGTATTATGGGGGAATAACTGTCTTCACTGTTACAACTTGTGCGTACTTACAAGTCAGGATTCACCCAGAAATATACAAGGGACAGTACATGTACCATTGTGATGTGGTCATGCAGTACCACATTGTGGGGATGATGGTTAACAGGCAAATTTGGATCACATCGTGAGGACTTCTGACAGTCCCCGCAATGAAATTTGGTCTTCCAAACTACTAATCACTGTCAGACAATCTCCGTTGTCCCTCACGTACAATGTAGAATGAAAGTATGTGCTGTGGTGGTAGATTTTGTTCTGTGTTTTAGGGAAAAAATGTTGAAAATTTGGAATGTCGGGGGGGGATGTTGGAGTGAATCTCCTCTTGACTCCGGTCAGTTGTACCGTACACATATGGGACAATGTACATGTATCATGCAACACGTTGGGCTTCTGTTGCTATGGAACCAAGTACAGTATACAAACATTTGTTCATGGATCGCTCACATAAACAGTTTGTTTCATGTCATGTACATTTGCCTTGTGTAAATGCAAAGTTCTCCTTTTCTCTGTTGAGTTTCATTTACATATATACATGTACATGTGCTTATTGTGCACGTATGTTTCACCCTCATTCGATGTGTGGAAATTAATGACGTTGACCGTGCGCAGCGGTTACTTCACCGGACCCTCATGAACCTTACGGAATTGTCATTAGCAATTTGCCAATCCTCTGTTGAGCCTTGTCGTGTTGAAGACTTCGTTTGCACAAAGTTAACAAACGATCACATTGAAACTCTTTGTACGTGCTCTAGAAGGCTTTAACCGAATAAAGCACTACAGACTCACGAAGAGAAATACATGTACTACATAAAGATGAAATTTTGCCTCAAAATGGTTTCTAAGATGATAAATTATGTCCTTTTTCGATCAATCTTTTGGTTTTTTTCCCCACTACATTTCTCTTTTTTAGAAGTTTTCCCAGAACAGTGAGACACTGCATATGACAGGCCAGAACAGAATCTCAACTACACAATACTATCAGTTCCATGTACATGTAGCTAGATTTTTTTTGTTCAACTTTCATGAGTTATATTTGATACCACCGGGCAGCAGGATCTGTACAAGTTTTACATGTACATACACAAAACCGATCCAGCCACATACGGTACCGTGCACGGTACACTGCGGCCTGTTACCATGGTTACACACCTACCGTGGCTTACATGTACATGTACATTGAAATTCTCGTCTGAGCCGGTGTACATGTTCATGTTATTCATGCATGTAGAGTACATGTAAAACTGGGGATACAGTGTGTATACCGTTAATTTCAACATTTCCTGGTAATTTATGATGACAGATGTTGGTTTTAATAATAAATTGTTATCTTACTCTACTTTTGTGTTCATCTTTCTTTCCCGAGTCCCTGAATTCTTACGCTCGCAAGGTCGTAAGATTATGCGGGATGAACGGAATTAGTGCCGAGTTAGGTCAAAATGCAAATGCGTCTGGTCGGAAAGAGAAAAAAATCTAGCGAAAAACTGTCAGCAAATGTCAAACCTTTACACCTTTCTCCATCACAGCCCACTTTTGAAAACTTGAGGAAAACTTTGAATTCTTTGTTTTGAGCCTTCAAAAATCACATCAAAACGTAAACAAACTACCGCTTAAGAAAAGAGCTTTTCACAAAAGTCACTAATTTTGACCACTCTGGTACTATTTCTCAATTTTATTTTCACAAAACACGTTAAGAAAAGGCTATATCCTACCATGAAAATATTTTTGGCAGGAATTTTTATTTCCAAAAAGTGAAAATTAGACGTAGATTTCAAATGAAGCATCTGCTTGCCTGGCACGAATTCTCATGGCCCTCATTACGCATGCAAATGACCCTAAAAATGGGACATGCGCAGTTGATAATTTCCCTCGGGAAACATACATGTACATGGGTGGCTGAGCATTAGGGAATACATGTACATACATGTACCGTATTGATACACTGTACTGATATACATGTACATGGACACATGCATGTTTACTACAATGTATATATGTGTATTATAATTGTGCACATAATTTCCAGAGTGTACTTTGTACTTGCACCTGTGTGTCATTTTCATGCAGTCCAGATCTGGCATTGTTCAATGTATGTGTATCTACAGGTTTCAAACCTTTACACAGAATGTACACGACATGATTTTTATCTCAGGATATTACTGATTGTTTCTTCACAGATACGCAGCGAAATGCAAACAGTGTGTCATGTAGATGTACATGTGCCTTTATGTGGTAGTTCAATGTAGCAGTCTGATAATTTTGATGATATTGACCATGTGAACAGGGTTCAATTTAAAGTTTGTTATTTGTGACGTCATCACTTACCATTTCCAGCTTCATTATTTTCTGTCAGGGTTTCAGAGACAATCTTGTTTCACAAGCACAAGGTGAACTTTTGCTTAGACAATAGTAGTAGCCTCAGCAAATTCCTTGGTACATGGTACATGATGTAAATGCTGCCGTTGCCATAGTTACTCAGTACGTACGTATATTTTGTAATCAAGGTAATGAATGACAGAAATGTTACTGACTGAAAATGAGCCTTGGTCCAAGTAATGAACAGACGAATGACGTACTTTTGTCTTTCAGTCATTGATTCATTTCCCCTGAAATGTGTACAGTTTGCGATGAAAGTATGAAATGGATATATGTACTTGTAAGTGCCAGGTTTTTTACACGTACATACATTGTACATGTATATCATACTACATGTATATTACTACTAATATACTATTTTTGTGACTCCAGACTTGACTTGTGCGAGTAACTATCAGTTGTTGACTTGACTTGGACTTGCACATTATGACTTATTACCAAGGCAAGGCAGAAACTATTCAATTGAACTCATTACAGTTTAAATATGGGCCTATCAACTTACGCTTTGCGTTCTTAAACTAATCATTGTAAGACTTTGTTTGGATCGCAACTTCTACCGGTACTTTGGTTTTTGTCTGCCTAAGGCCACGTCAGGATCGCTTAGCTGCTGTAGTCATATTTGTTCGGCCGTGCTTAGGGTTTTTCATAGTTTTCCCTAACTTAAGCTTCGTTTGAGCCTAGTATTGAATTACTTACCGGTATGTCAGTTCATGATGCCACTTGTCCTAGAATTGAAAACAAAAGTAGCGCCTGGATGTCCAAGGCCAAAAATTTTTCGTCAAATACATGTACCACGTTTAGGTGGTTTTAATATGCCTTCAAGACACGCTAATAGAATAGTTTTATAACATTTACCCACAGTCAAATATTTGTTGAGCATTTCTCCTGCGAAATTCCAGGTTTGGGGCCAGATTCGTGGTATAAGGCGAGTGGATACATCATACATGTACATATACATGTACATGTATGTACATGTACATTGTGACCGTATGCGACAATATGTGACCAAATGACTTGTGACTTGACTTAGCCTTGTAATAATTGACTTGTGACTTGACTTAGCCTTGCAATAATTGACTTGGGACTTGACTTAGCCTTGCAATAATTGACTTGTGACTTGACTAGGACTTGCAAAAGTTGACTTATTACCACATTTACAAATACCATATAGATCAGCAATCTTTACAGCAGGAAAGGGGAGTCATATCCAACTTTGGGATCAGTGTACATGTACAAGTACCAGTTTACATGTATGTACATTGGTACAGAGTCACCAAGTTCTGCACGTTTGTACCCAGAAATGTGGATACATATATGTATATGCACTGGTACATGTATACATTCGTGTACATGTATTCATGTACATGTACGTTACATGCATTGGTACAGTAGTACATTGTACATGTACGTGGATGTACACATGTACATGTACATGTAAGTATTGTATGCACAGGCATACCAGTATGACATGTATGACAGGTAAGAAACTGTACATGTACCACATCATCTGTAAACATGCACCTATACATGTACATCATCTTCCAGGATACCGGTATGTGGCATGCCGGTACAATATACAGTACTTGTACATGTGCCGATACATGGCTGTTCCATACATGTACATGTACACGTACATGTACATGTCTGTTCCTTTGTCTGTTAGAGGCTGTGTGGCAGTCTGGGAATCACGTTTTTCTACTGTACATGTATGTGGGACAGAATTGCAAACCTAACACGGAAAATTGATGTCGTCCTTCCTGTGTCTCCAGTTTCGTCTCAAGCAACCCGGCGTACGCCTGCTGGTGGATGTAGCCTCATGGGGTACCGACACAAGTTCCCTGCACAAATATTAGCCAACTGTGCATGCAGAAGTGTTTCAAGGAAAGAATCAGCATAGGGAAGAGGGGGGAGTCAAGAATGGAAAAAGACAGAGATAGAAGAGAGATCTTTGTCTGTAACTAGAGATGGGGCTGCAACGGATGGAGAAATGGCAAGAATATGCCAAGTGCAAAACCTGTCGCTGAAACCCGCTCAGTATAGAGCTGTATGTCAAGGGATATTTTTTTGTGTGCACAATGCGTAGGTGACCTATTTATTACCACACAGTGCTACACCACACCCCTCCCCCCGGTGTCAAGTTACGCAGAATCTGTAGAGACTCTATATTGGATTCCGCCTTTCTTTCTTTTTTATTTGCCTCATTGCCTTTCCTTGGACAAATTGAAGAGGAACTGTCATTTTTGTGTAGGTGTACGTGCGTATGAATACCGAGCCACTCGATACTGTTATTGCAGTGGTTTGGCCAGAAATCAGAGTGCACCTTCAAATCTCTTAAAGAGAGGGTAATATTTTGAGAGAAAACACAGGATTTGATTTTGATTGGCATACATGTATTTTAGTCCTTGCGGTTGACACTTGGATGCTACCGGTAGTTAAGTAGTGTTGACTCACTTTGAAAACCACTAATTATATATCAGTACAACCCCGAGAAGCTGCTAAAATTGGAAATTGTAAAAAAAAAAACCTCCTGCAGGGTCCCCTCCTTTTCAGTAATGGCCAAGAGCTTACCATTCTTTTTTAATTTAGTACATGTCATAATTCTCACACCTAAATTTTTATGTAGGATTTTGTTTTTTGGCCCGTTCTCTAGATGCGCCAAGTGAATGTCTACATGTTTTTCAACAGATTTTTTGTTTGAACACTGTTTAACACGCCTTGTCAGAATTTTCACAATGTTGTAAAGATTAGGATTGTTGGAAAAATGTGGACCAAGTTAATGTGACATGTACATTACAAAAAAGTAGGAGCAGTACTTTGTTTGTGGTCTTTACAGTAAACATGTTTGTATGTACACTATAAACATGATGGGTAGGCCTTCACTGGGATAAGGGCACAGTGTCTTTTGTTTGGCAAATTAGGACGGAGTTGTGGGGACATTTCTCTGTCCACATAATGTTTTTGGTCCACACAAAATGAGTGAAGTGTCATGTGTTTGTTCCCAGAACCACGGAGCATGTACATGTACGTGTGTGCGTCCACGTTCATGTGTGTACAATATACTTGTGCACATTTACCAGTACATGGACTTGTTCTGTACCGGTAGTTGTGGGGACATACTCTTGTCGTTACATTTTATGGGGGCCGACAAGTTTTGGACAGAGAAATGGCCCTGCAACGTTGCTCAAAACAAAAGAAATTTGCCCCTTAATGCGCTGAAGGCCTACCCATATTTATGAGTACTGTATGTATAGGCATGTACATTGTACATGTATATGTGTGTTTTTGCATACATATGGATGTGCATCAGACCCTTTAACATGGGTTTATGTGGTCGTCACCCTGATGTCTTTGATTCCAGTGTCTGCTTCTTGAAGCACCATTCAGTATGGGAAACCCATATGGCCGATGAGACAAGCTGGCTAGTCCAGGGCAATTTCAAGATCGGCATTGCTTTAAGATTGGAGCAAATCCGGAGCAATTTGCCCGTACCATCTTGGCAATGCAAATGAGTTGGTGCATGCACTTGTCAGTCATTTTGAGGTACTTTTTCTGATTGACCTGTTCTGTTTTCAGACACAACTGAACAAATACAGATCTGATTAAGTGGCCATTGTCAGTTCCATTCGGATAAATTATACTTGTGTACATGAATCTTTGATTTAGCTGTTGCTAGATTGTTTTTATACAATAAAATATGCAGTTACATGTAAACCCTTAAACGGTTACTAACTGTACAAAATAAAAACTGCTAATTTTTTAGTGACATTGCATGCATAAACTGTATGAAGTATCGTACCATGTACCTGTACAGTCAACTCTCGTTGTAACATGTTGTTATAACAAAATACTGTTATAAAGAATAGATTTCAAGAATCCCAATTTCTTGAATTCTTATGTTTTTCTTTGTATTTCCACTCCCTTTATAACAAAGTCCTTGTTATCACAAAGTAATTTGTCTGATCCCTGCCACTTTGTTATTTAACTGTACATATACATGTACCGGTACATGTACACACATGTACATATACTGTACATGTATATGTATACCAGTACATGTATGTACATGTACATGTGTGCATTTTACTGGGATTGCCACACCCCAGGAAGTGTACTAACCAGTGCTGGTGTCGCTGATTGTTTTACATTTAGTAGGTTTTCTGTCTCCCCAATGATATTGCTGATGTGACGATACAAGTATTGTAGATCACCCATGAATTGTGCCTGATTAAAATCTCCTCGATACTGTAAATAATGTGCATTTAAAAATGGCTTTTACCAGCTACTGTACTACCTGAAAGAGACAGATCAGAGAAATATGGAAGGGCTGCGTAGCACCGTGATCGGAATATTGACGAGAATATAATATCAAATCAGTGCTCTGAAATATGTGATTGCCCAGCTTTCGGTAACGGAGTACCTTCTTCAGGGCAAGCAGATTGATCAAAATGTCTATGAGTCTCATTCCTCAAAAATTGTTAACCATTCAATGCCTGCAGTGTAAACCTGCATGAAAACTGTCCATTGGCATGATACGCTGCGGAAATACCGGGTTGGGATGTTTTACGTAACAAACGTCTAAGTTGGGTACCGGTAGGTATGGTACAAGTATCCTTAAATAGTGATGATTATCATGATGGCTTTCTCAATTCTGTTCTGAATTCAACCGTAATTTACCGGTACATGTGACTCATACAGTGTAATACAAAATAGGCTCAAATGTTTAATCAGTGACTTACTGGTTTGCGGAAAAATAAATATCTATTGTTCAATATTCTACACCAAATGGTAAAGCAGCAGTAAAGGTTGTATGTACCGGTATATACCGGTACAATGTACATGTACATGAACGTACTGTTGTACTGGAACCGGTAATCACTGGTTCAGTGTCGTTGGGGTCAAATGTTGTACCATGGATATAAGATAATGGCACCAGTGCCATTTTATTTCCCTTTTAGTCATATACATGTATTTTCTGTTAAGGCTTGTTTAAGTGTTAGGCCTTACATGTGTAATGTTTATAGAATCCTCGTGAGCCATACATACGCGTATACATGAACATTATAAATGAGATCCAGTGTTAGGTTTTGGTACTTTACATATTGGTACCGGGTATCAGTACATTTGCAGCAAAATGAGTTTACAGGCACTGGTACATGTACATGTAGATGTTCTCAGTTGATGGAAATCAGTGAAGTTTAGGGAAAAACACAACAATATTTGGCTTTTTTTTTCCAAAGCTGATATACGCTGAAAAAAATCACTGATAATAAACAGTATCATCAGTATCCCAAAAGTTTGAATTGTTTGGTCACATTCCAGTCTGGATGTTGTTTCCTTGACCACAGGTTCATGGAAAGTACTCTAATGTGTCACGTCATCGCCGCAACCTGGCCATCGCAGGCAGTGTTACTATGTCGGTCCTTGTGTCTCCGGTCATAGCAGCACTTACAGTGGGTAAGTCTGACTAGGAGATAATGTTGGAAGTTACAATGCAAGTTGGTACATGTATGAGCTCATGATGTACTGTACATGTATAAGGGGGCCCTTATTAAATTCTATGGTTCTCATTTCTTTTACCCCTTGAGATAAGGTCGGTCAGTCAAAAAAAAACACCTTAAAATAAAAATTCCATGTTGCTGGTGTAGGGCTATGCACGAACCTCAATGGGCCACGGAAAGGTGCGGTACACTGAATGTTCACGCGAACTGCCGACCATTGCTGTTGGTCATTTGCGAAATTGTAAGTTTTCAGGGGTTTTGTTTTCAAAGGTCATGCTGGCCATTTTTTTTCCTTCTGTTTTTTTGGGGGGTTTAGGTCTTTTTAGCAAGGTCAGTGGGGAAAAAAGTTTTTTTCAATGATCGGGAGCCCAAAATAGGATCGGTAGAAATGAGAACCATAAAGTATAAAAAGGGTGCCCTAATGGATCACTTATTGCTGGTTATCAACAGAACAGTGTTACAGCCAAAATGTCAGTGGCTAAAGTCCTATGCAGTAGACTTGGTATGCATGTACATGTAAGAGTACAGCTACTAAAGATTGTATAGTATTTCTGCTGGAGAAGAAGAGTGAGGAAGTACTAGGTGTGGGCCATTCTGTAAATTTGGGGTCCTAAAGTGTGACATTTTTGTGTCTCTGTTAAATCTGACCCTTGTTATTTGACACGGAAAAATCACCTGAATTGATTTCAAACTATTACTATTTGTTTGGCGGGTAATTTGCATTACATGTAGTTCATAAATAAGAAAATGTGTTTTGAACTTACAAAAATCACATGTACTGTAAGATGTGACAGGGACACCAAAAAATTGCACCCCTAATTTAGAAAATTACACATACCGGTACATGTAGTTATCTGCATTGTATGGTGAAAATGCAGCAAAATGAAATGCACACATGTGCGTTAACGTGCGGATAAATTTTCTAGCCATTGAGAAGCTTGAAGCTGAGTTACAATGCACAGTTGTACATTGAGCCACAGTGGTTCTTGGCTTGTTTTGTCTGCATATATGTACATTGTGCATTACCGAACCAATTTTGAATTAACTTAGCTACCATGGCAACAGAAATTATTTTCAACGCTGTTAATGAGATGGTTATTAGGTTTCCTTTCCTATCAGATGTTTTGGGGGTCAGTTTTCAACTACATTTGCACAAGTGATTTCAGGTTGTGTAAGGTTTGCTGGGCACTGCACTGTTGAGTGTCAAAATGCACAAGTGATTTCAGATTGTGTAAAGTTTGCTGGGCACTGCACAGTTGAGTGTCAAAATGCTCTACTTGGAGTTTTTAATGACATCCATGTGCGTATCCGAAAGAACTCAGTTGATTTGGTTTTACTTTTTTTAGGGTTAAATGTCAGCAATTGAAGTACATAAATGTACATGTTTATAGTACATGTATCAAAAAGGGCTTATGTGTATCAGTAACATATTTAGGGGACCTCTAGATTTGCATAACATGTACCGGTACATGTATATGTATAAGATTGTAATATTTGGCCTTTGACTCCACATATGTAGCCTCTATGGTGACTTGGCATTCGTTTTGCTACATGTAGGTTGGGTTATAATTTTTAAATCTGTCTCATCTTTGATTTGTTGTCTCATCAGGCATCGGTGTACCCATCCTCCTAGCCTATGTCTACGGTGTGGTCCCTGTGTCCCTATGTCGCAGTGGGGGCTGTGGGGTCACCACCAGTGATCGAGGAGGGGTGCGCATCGACTTTGAAGACGATAATGACGTGGGTGCCATAACACCCGGCAATGTGTCAGGTAAATACATTTAAGGCAAGAGATTGTGTGTCATCTGGTGGTTAGGGCTTGCGACTTGCCAATATACATATAGGCTTACATGTATAGGGCTAGCTGCTGGTTGCATGCTATGACCTTGGGCCACTCACTTTACTCCTACTGGTCATTGTCCACCTACTGTAGGAGTATAACTGGGTACCTGTGAGGGCAGAGATGGTGGTTGGGTTTGATGAGCTGAGATTGTTGTATACATGTAGGAATCTTTATGGGTGCAGTGAGGTGGGATAATACTAGTGTACATGTACGGTATGGTACCTCGATCCAATTCCTGGATGAGTGCATGTTACATATTAACCCTAACAGTCCCAAATCCTCCAATTTTGATATGATTTTACGTACACCCTTGGGGGTTAGGGATGAAAGAAACGAAAGCAAAACAAACAAAAAAGTGTATCGAGCATAAAGTGGTCTTGTGCACAGTTCCTCGGCACAGCCTAGTGTATCAGATTTCTGCAGTGCACTGCGCAATGTGACAGGACATCTCTGCGATGTCTAGATGTTTGGAGTAGAATGATATCTCGCAGTCATGACATTGTGAACTAAAACCAACAATGTCGTGACTTAATTTTTGTCTTGCAGAGTAAGCTTGAACCTTCTTAGCCTATTGCACCAGTATAACCAAACAATTGTCAACTTCTGTGATGTCACAAGCTTATTCACTTGTCTTGAATGTATAACACCCTGGACTACACTTCAGGTGTCATCCTTATGATTTAAAAAAGCCATGTTCCATTCCACAGAAGTCAACAATTTGTCATTCCCAATGTGTGAAACAAAGAGCATAAATGATCCAAAACAAGGTTAAAATATCCATCCTGATGTGCGTTGGACGTTCATTAAGCGATATTCTTTTGCCTGCACAATAATTAATCAGTCAGATTTTGTCCTTGATAGCACAGAGACCACCTGCTTCCACCACAGAACCAATTAATATTTCATTTGTGATATACAGTTCATCTGACCATATAGTTGTCATGAACATTATCAAAAACCCTCCTTTTGCTGTAACTGTCAAAAACAGTAAAAAAAAAATCCTTCCACTTGATTTCCCCCAGTACACAGACACACATGGGAAATTTGACTGGTTTTGACGGATAGGACAACTGTGTTAAGAATATGTCTTTGCATAGGATCGTTAAATACAGTGTACAAACTGAAGGAAAAAGTACAGCTACCAAAGTTGGAGTAACCTGACTCCCCAAAGTAGTCATGAAATAATAAAAACTTTATTTCAAATAGTGTCAAGTGAACAGTACGCCGATGATTAGTGAATTCATGTATGCACTATTACAGGCAGTAAATTTATTGACAAAAGCTTGCTGGACGAATACTAGTACATGTAGTTGCTGCAGTCTTCTGGTACATGCAGCTGCTGAGCAATTTGCTTTGCAAAAATGAAAAGAATACCAGTGGAAACGCATATGACGTACAAGTACATGTATGTGGTTTGTGACTGGTTGCCCGCTGATTTACATGTACAGTGGAACGTCGCTACACCGAACACCGCTATACCGAACATTCGGCTTTACTGAACATCGTCCTTGGCTCCCAATATTTTGTGCACAAAACCTACCGAACACTATGCAGTTGCAAATCAACCGAGACTTGCCATAGCATGCATCAGAGATGGATCCGGAGCGGTAGCTTCACGACTTTTAGGATAAACTAAATATCAATTTTGTAACTCAAGATTTCATGAAAAAACAAGAATAATTAACAGACACATCTCTAGAAACCTCAAACGTGGATGCAACGGCAAAGCATCATGAAAACAGCAAATCATAGTATCACAAGAGGGTGCACTTCAGTTAGACAAGAGAGGGCGCTATGGCAACATGGCAACGAAACGTTCAGCAGTTAATTTTGCTATACCGAATGACCGCTGTACCAAACATTTAGCATGGACCCTGTCGTGTTCGTTATAGCGGCGTTCCACTGTACCGGTATGCTGAGCATATAAACTTACAAAGTATAACAGGTTGAACATGGTATCGGTACATGACTATATACATGTACATGTATGTACCATGTATACTGTACAATGCACATGTACATGCCTGTTTCATGTATTGGATTAATTTACATATGTGTGCATGTACATGTACATGATTGGATGTTACTGTGTTCATCAAAAATGTGACTTGTCTAAGTTGTTCAAACAGTTTACGATTGAGAATTTTCCCCATGAGAAGAGCATAGAAATAAATTCATCTCTGTACTCTGTACTTTTTCCGTTTGACAGATACCAATCCCGATGTCAACAGTGCCGTAGTGAATGCCAGCATTGGCGAAGCCTCCATGAACCGCGAGAGCTACAGTCACCTGGAAGTGGCTGGCGTGATCGGTGATGATACAGTCAGTGACAACGCCAGCACACGGGCCATCGCAGGGGCCAGTCTGACCGGTAGCCTGTCAGGGAGTGGTGGGGTCGGGCCGCTGGTACTTCACTCCAACCGGTAAGCAGCTAGCAGCTTATAAATCGTTACGTAGGTACACTCTTGGACCAAGGGGTCCATGTACTGATGACATCATACTTTTGTGCATGCATTCATTCCGATGGAGCTTCAAATCCATCATCTCCACCTGGCTTCCGTAAGAATAAGAAAGCACACATAAGCAGAATGTGAGCTCATAGGCCTGTTTCCGAAGAGTCGCCAAGCTCAAAAATTTGGCAAGCCGGGAAAACACTTGCTCGCAAAACAAATTATCAGCCAAACAGACTGGTAAGTCTGTGTTTGTGATGATGATGTCAGTGCCCGAATCACTCGTCTTCGGCTTGAACTTACGCATGACTCTGTGGGAAGTGGCTAGAGCCACCATCATAGAATTTGGTGGAAATTCAAGCTGAAGTTTGGACATTGCCTGGTTCTTAGTTGGACTTTGCTCAACTCAGAAACTTTTTAAGCAGTCACCTCTGCTTAGTTGTTTAAAAACCAGGCCCCAGTTGGTAAATGGCAGTGTTTGACAACTTGGTGGTGAGTTCAAGAGAAAATATTTTGTGGTCATTTTTGTGAAATTGTTCTCTGCCTTGGTTGTAGATTGGACGTCCACGCTGAAGTGGTGAACAGTAATCAGACACCCAGTCACAGCAGTGAGACTGCCTCCATCAATCTGTGTGATAACTGCATTGCACAGGCTACCACTGGTACCCTGCAGGCGGACAGAGGTAAGTGCATAGATCACCATCTGGGGCGTCTTTCATGCAGCTGTTAAGAAGTGTGTTCAGGAACTGTGACTAGTTAGACCCTGGTTGTAAAAGGGCACCCCCCCAAACCTGGGCCGGTTCAGAGCCCACTCATTTTTCAGCTGCAGCTCACCTGGTACTGAGACCTGTATGATCCAAAACTTTGAAGTCATTGAGATGTATCAATGGCTTGGTGCCAGAACGTCCAGAGCTAAACAAAAGGGGCTTAACCACTCAGCGCCGGGGAGCCCAGTACCAGAGCCACTGGCCGTATATGCATGGCCGGGTGCCCAAAATTGGACAGAAGGAACTGGGCCTTGTAACAAAAGACCAAGCTCGGAACAAAAGACTGAGCTGCTGGGAATTGCCAAAAATTTTGAGCACAGAGTGCCTGCATTTTTGGAGGCAATCTGTCATTGTTTTGAAACAGTATACCCTCTGTTTGCGGCATTCAGCGCTCGGAGATTATCAGCGGGGACAAAAGTGCGCCAGCACTCCAGGGATGAGCAATACAATACCACTGCATGCTAATCTGACCGCATTTGTAAAGACACCACTACCATTCAACAACACCCTGGGCAAATTTCGGGAACAAATATGCAACACTGCACAACTGTGGGCTCTCTTTACAAGGTGGCAGGCCTGGCTGCCATACCCGGGTGTCAATGGAGGTGGCCTGTGAGATAAGAGTAGCCACCAGACAATCATTCATGTGGGTGTAAGCGTCCAGTAAATGAAGTTATGAATTTTTGAACAATTTTGAAAACTGAAAATCATGAAAAATCACACGACAACTCGTCCTGCATGTGCGCAAACCCCCACCCGGCAGGAAGTGGTTAACAGATTGGGGGTACTGTTGAGATTACTGATAGCTAGCCAAGATCTTACTTTCACTTTCTTCCATCCTTTATTTAAAGGTATGTGCTGACCCTTTAATGGTAGATAATTAACTGTACCCCCTCTGTTGGTTAACAGAAAATAACAATACACCTCTGAGGAGGGACCCATTGGAGGTGCAAGTGGACATTGAGAAACGGGCTTACAAAACCAGACTAAGCAATGGGAGTTGCAGCAGTACAGAGAACAGCCACCTGGCCCACTCTTCCAGTGGCTGTCATGGTTTAGGGGCAGCAGCGTGCCAGAGAGAGGATCGCCGCTCTGCCCCGCCCACTGAAGACGTCTGGGAACTGAAGAGCAGTGTCAGCGGCTCTGCTGGAGCTAACCCGACCAGTGCCATGCGCAAGACCAAGAGCAGCAAGAGCCGTAGCAACCGCAGCGGCAAGAAGAACAGCGTCAAGATCAGTGACCGCATAACGGAGGCACCTTCCTCGTCATCCTGTAGCCATGACAACGTCAGCATCAACGACTCCATTAACTCGGAGCTCAGCGCCGTGCTCGCTGACAGTGAGTGCACATCCGAGTGCAGTTCTTCATCAAACGTCGAAGGTGCTGTCTCGACTTCTGCGTCCCAGAGCTCTGACTTCAGGTGGAAGGGCCACAGCAGCGGTGGAAGAAGTGGGATCGCCGACAGTGGCAGAAGTGGGACCGGGGATAGTGTCAAGAACGGGACCTCAGAAATCTGTGAGTCCTCGTCTTCATCCTCTGCCCATCGACTTCAAATTGGGGAAAGCCAGACACCAATTTCTCTGACAGAGGTTGAGGTGGACCGCCCCCACTCGCATCTGGCAGCTTTGGAGGGAGACAAGAGTCCCCGCCCCATTTTACTGGAGGCCCCTGCAAGCATGCCTGCTCTCACCAACAAGGGGGTGAGATCAACTGATCTTTGAATTGACGAGAAAGCACTCAGTCCTATTATTTGTTCTTTCTTAGAGCCATTGTTTGTCAAAACCTTGCAAAGGAAGAATATTGCATTCACTGCTGTTTGTATGCGCTAGAGGTACTAGCTCAGTTGCTGATTTACTTGTAAAACTTCGACATTAGAGATCTGCATAATTAAACACTTTATACCAAACACTTGCTATAAGCCCAGATTTACTCTGTGTCTGGAATGAACATGATTTCTTGCTTAATTTTGAAAATCTGGAAATCCTTTCCTTCTAAGTTTTGGATTTCGTTTTGTCGATAATGTCCACCTGTGGTTGTATTGCACACCAGTATGGTGTACATATTCATGCCTTGGATACAACTGTCGTGACACACCAATGCTTAGGAGTACTGTAAATTACTGTTCTGCACTTAAGGCCATTGTGTGTATGAACCACTGGGCATATTCTTACATTGACCTTATACATGTATGTAGCAACTCTAGTTCATACCAATCATGTGTTCATTGTTTGCAATTATTTCTTTATATTTGGAACAACTCATATAAAAAGTACTTTTTTCCACTGTTGCACAACTATTACATTAGACTGCATTGCAGCACGTATCTGTACAGAGGGGTTTAAAGGTTCAAATTTTACCTTGTTACGTGCTTATAGTTTAATTTGAAATTCACGTTTGCTCAATGCACAAATACCGTAAAATTCACTTCACATTTTGTTGCAACATTTCAAGTACACGTAAAAGCATTTTTCAAAATGAATTTTCCGAAGGATTTAGTTTCCATGTAAAAATATTTCTCATTATTTTGCCACAGGTAACATCACGCATACAGTTACAACTTTTGTTTAGTTTTTTTATGTAGTCATATTTCCAAATTTGCAGAGATATGGAAATGTGTGGAATTCTGTATCAAAGCTGTGACCCAAGGAGGAGAAGTGACCCTTGTGCACTTGCGCGTTAAATGTTTTGTCAAACATTACTGCTGTTGAATGATATGTGGGTGTTACACATGTCCATCACACATGTACACCCATATAGAATACCAGTAAGTGTACAGTGTATTTAGCATTTGAAGATGCAATGCAGGTTGTGCACATTCAGTGGAAAACGGGTTGTGCTTTTTGCACACCTGTTATACATGTATGTGTACATGTGTGTGAACAAGTTTGCAAGAACTGTGTGTCTTACTGGTACGTACATGTATATGTACATGTAATGTACATGTATGCATTGCGTTGAATGAGTTGAGTAGGTTTGTATTCCCAGTTGAAGATTTGTCACCAGTAACTTTTGCGCATTACAGTAATTTCTTACTCCATGGACCAGCAGCCTTTGAACATGTTGAAACATGCATGTATGGTACCTGTACCTACATGTACATGTATGTGGTATAACGCTCAGAAAATGAGTGAGCAGATGAGTTATTTGTACATACTTTCCCATATTACATCAAGAAAGCTTTGTAAATTATCAGTAACCAGTACATTTACATGTATACATGTACTGTGTATTGTTTTGCTTGGAGGGAAGTTATGTGTTTTCACTTTCTGGCAAGAATGCTTGTGCATATTAAACTCCACTGCATTATGGATATAGATATGAACATGATGAAAACATGTTAACAATAGGCCTGTCAGTTCTACTTGTAAGTTTGTTTTTGCAGCACCCCATAAATGGATTTCACCCAGCCCTTAACATAGGAAAAAAGAAAACGTCTGGCTAGCAATTGAGTTTCAGTATACATGTACCGTGTACATGTACACATGTATGGTATGTAGTACATTATGCACTGCCAATAATCAGTTGACTGAAGCGGGTGACATGTACGTGTCTCGGAAAATATGAATACTTTTAAGGTACAATAAAGTTAATGTACATGTACGTACATGTTCATAAATTCTGTTTAAAGTTTCATACATGTATGTGGGACACATTGCCACGTGTTCAGCAACTATGTGCTCATGTACCTGTACATGTATGCCAACCTCCCTGCCATTTGCCCACTGTGAAACTTATTGTTGTCTAGAATTATGCTGTGAAATCCTCTGGGACTCAAAAGTGGGATTTTACATATATTTAATGTTGAAGTAATCTTTGGTTGGTTGAGTAAAGCAGATTAGACAATTTATTTTAATGCTAGAAGAAAGCTTCACATATCAGTTCATTTTGTTCTGGAAGTTACATCTTTTGGAAGCAGTGCTTCAAAGATTAATACAGACTGTATACCTGTGGTTACTTGTAGAAATTGTTTAGCTCCTATAAATGTGTACAGTTTTGAGTGTAAATGTACATGTATGTATCCAGTGGAGTCAATGACAGTACTGTGTATGATAGTATACAACCTTTGATAGTGTAACACAGCGTTTTGTGTTGCAGCATTCTGTCGTAAACCTTGAAATTTTGTTTCCTCGGGGAAGGATTGGAAGACGAATGGTCGGAGGAATCTTGCCTTATATTGGCAGTTTATTCTTTAGAAAAGTGACTGGATATGATGACCGTTTTTATTCTCCGAACATTGAAAGTCAGGACTACGTCTGAACCAGTCATAAAGATAATAAAATTGTTGAAAAGAAGTAATCATATAGATTTTGTTTTTCTCTCCAAAAATGCCTTTATTTTCTGTTATAACAGCAAAAAAAAAGTACATGTAAAGTGTGTTTGTGTCTCCATGTATTTATGTGTAATTCTGTTTAACCATTTGGTGAACTCTGTAATATGACCATACATGTATGTAAGGGTTAATGCTGGTTCAAGCCAAACATGCTGTTTTGTTCGGCAAATGCAGTCCTATGGACGAGTTACGTGTAAATTTGATTTTGCTTGAGGTGTGACTTTGTTCATGTGGCCTTACATTGTGCTCGCTTTGTATTTTAAATTACTTGCTGCAGGAAAAAGAGACAACAAAAAATATCTTGCAAATGCATATTACTTTGCAGTACGTATAACAATGCACAATAAAGCTTAACATGCGCAGTGTTGTTAATACATGTAGTTGGTTTTGTGTCTTACATTTTTTTCATTAATTTAAATGTGAAAACTAACTGTTGATAGAATATCAATATTTGGGGAACAGAGTTCAAATCCAGTACTCACCGAGATTTTTCAAGAAATCCTTGAGTAATGTGTCCCACATTTTTGTGATTATCACAAAAACTTGGAAATCTCTGGCCTGTCAGGCCCTCGAAAAATGGCTTGTAGGGTCCATACACATCCACATAGCACCTGATATGACAGGCACCATACTCATACATGTATTTGAAAGTGCAGGGCACTCCCTCTGTCTAACCCTGATGAAGGTGTTTAGGAAATCCTTTCCCACCAACAGTACCTGCTGTGGTATAGAATCCACAACCAGTCGCCTGAGGCATGAACATTACATAGCTCTTATAATAGCCAACAAAAAGAATAGAAATAGCCGTTTTCTGGTTTTCCAAATCATACAGACTTTATTCAGTCAAAACTCTTCAATACAATGTACATTTGTACACACCGTTTCAAAACAGGAAGGGATCTTTAGAATTACTTGTATTAGAAGATTAAAAAAATAGATGGGGTTAGATTTTCTTTATCGGTGAAACATATCATACACAGCAGTCCAAACAAGGACTTGGAAAAAAATACAGAAAGATTCTCCCTAGTCCCTCAGGAAAGAGTGATATAGTGACTGATACTGGGTGAAGGATTGATGTTTGGGAAGCTTCAAAAGGTAAATATGTTTGCATATTGCTACTGGAGTTTTTTTCCCCAGGAAAATGAATGTTTCCTGAAGTCACATTGGCTGTAGTCTTTTTGACTTGCACCTTTACATTGTGCCCCAGCAGAACCTGTTCCACACGTATGTGTCATTGGAACATGCAATGAATATGTTCTTTCAATGCTTTGTGCACAACCGTGCAAGGGCACCAGATAATCCAATAGACACAGCAGGCACTGCACTTAGACCTGTGCAAAAACCCAAGGCCTAGAACAAGATCGGTGCACCATTAACTCTTATGCCAACGACCAAGTGCACACAAGTTTTGAAAAGTTTTAGTGTCTCTCGTGGCGAACCTTCAATCTAGCATAATGTTCAGACTGGAGTAAACTGGGAACACTAATTTGAATTCCTTAATGGAATGTTTTTATGTGAACACAACACATTGGCTTTTCCGTATAGCATAGCCGAGAACGTGTCCGAAACAAGGATGGTTCCCACTTGAAGTGAGGTTCCCTGTTCCTAATGAAACATTTCCAGAACAGGATTTTCCAGCAGTTGGATCCGAGAGTCTCTTAATGCAAAATGCAATCATGGAACTGGGATGGTTGGCCCCATGCTTTTAAGACGATTTCAGGGGAAAAAATATATCCCATCATATTTGAGTAGGCATCACCACAGGAGAACGGGGATATTTCATCGTTGACTCACTACTGCGGGACATCCAGGTTAAGGACTTTCGTGGGAGGGATCTCCAGTTCTTGGTTGACCTTCGAATTGATGTACTGGTGGAGGAGCATGCGCAGCTCTGCGTTCTGTTGACGTAGAGAATCCGTCTCGGTGATCAGCTTGGCACGCTGGTTGAGAACATCACTGGCCAAAGAGATAACAGGGAAGTCATCCAGGAAGACAAGGTTAGTTTTGGAACTAAATACAAGTGACACAGGACGTAATACAATAGGCAATGCCTCCAGTTTATAGAGATTTCGCCGTGTGACTGTAATAAACTGAAGCAAAATCAGCTGAAAAGTTTGGTGTGCTTTTACTGCTCATCTGCTCATCATGCATGACAGGGAAACACTGTATAGAATGACTAATGTATGCTTCAAGATAGTGCTGTGAAATTTGATATAATTCACATGGACAGACAGCCTTTAAAACCTGATTACGTACTGTCTACATATGTGTACATACTCTGGACTGAAGTGCTGTAGGATTGTGATCAGGGCATGAAGATGAAAAGTATTCCACAAACCGTGCACCAATCAAATGGTTGTAACAACAACAAAGCAGAAATGTAACTTTTCAGGGCTTTTAATAACTAACAAGCCGAGGCAAACTTCTCTCTAAAATGCCTTTATATGTGAATGTTGAGCTAGATTTTGCAGACAGCACAATATAGTTAAAAAATGGAGACGCTTTGGGGTAAAAACCATCCAGAGCAATTTCAACAGAAGTGGCAAGCTTAGAAATGGAATTTGGATGTATGGCAGGTTTCTGACCTTTAGAAACCACCAGTGAATTGGTTTTGAGTTTGTTTGAAAATGGGCTCACACAGGCCCTGTGCGCGCGGGCGGTCATTTCAGTGTCCTCCTAATCCTAAAGGATCTAACGATACCTGTATTTTTCCAGGCCATCCAGCAGGGCTTTCCATACTTTCTCCTGTTTCTCAGACAGAACTGACGGGAAACTAGCCCAATAAGCTGCATCCTCACTAAGATAGCAAAAATTAGGGAAAAAATGGAGTCACGCTTAAACAGGTAAACACTCCCATCCTTGTTTCACATGCCTATTGTGGACATTACTCTGTTCTCCTGCCAAAAGCTCGGTGAAAATAATGTTCCTTTTTATCTCCCACTGTGATAACTCCTTCAAGCTAGGTTTTTGAGGATGATTTCCCAAATGGTTTCCCCCTCGTAATCGTGACCACAAGATGCCTTTGAAGCAGCTGTTTAAGAAAGGGAAAAACACTGTGTGCACATGTGTGAGTCCACACAATGTGTTCCAAGCCTATATTATGTGGACTTCTCGTTTAGAGGTCCACACAATGTATGCCATATGCTTGCAGTTAACCCCCAATAGCATCAATTTCTAGACTGAATTTTCAAAACAAAACCACAAGTTTCATTCCACAGCAATAGGTTTAAACGGCAACAGCAAATTGACAATACAAATCATTTTGATAGTCTGAGAACTCACCTGTCGTCTCGCTCCTCCCCAGATATGATGCGGAATGTCTGGAATTTGACCTTTTCTCTATTGAGAGATAGGAAACAATGAAAACCGGTGATGAAACACAATACAAATAATGACAGCTTACATGTATGGTCTCAATAAACTGTGACTGAATTTTACAAGAATAATTTACGGACTTCTTTTTCAGGTGTACAGCTGACAGCTACTCAGGCTCAGAAGGAAAAGCTCTTGCTAATTCCTGAAATTTTTTCTCACGTTTTTAGATTCATTCCAGACTTCTTTCATTCACTACAATGGCTACCATCCTTCCATATGAGTTACAAATTTACATATATTAAAGAGATATCCCCAGTTACAAATGAATGCATTCCTAAGGACATCATCAGTTACGTTCACAATATTACTTCGGCTCCAATCAAATTCCAAACACTTTTACAGTCCAAATCAAGCTGGCTTCATCATCAGCATACTTTGTCGGCTTGCTGTGTTGGTTGACAAACTCCCTCAGTGCCTTTGCCACGTCGTTTGGATGGATCAGCTCAGGAGCATCAGAGCGGACCGATCGGATGGAGCCGGCCGTTTCCTCTTGCCCTCCTGTCACCTCCAGGATCTCAGCATTCTCTCCCTCTTCAAACTCATCCTGGGAAGACACAAGAGGACACGGCTAGATTATGGCAGAAACCCTCTGCAGCAAGAACACCATACTGTATGACATAATCGCCTCTGTTTAACTACATGAGAACCATCAGAGCCCAAAGCGAACCTAAACATTTAGCTTATTAAGAATCTAATTAGGTAGGCTGTGAAAAGGCTCCAGATCATATTCAACATTAACAAAATAAGTGCCCACAGTGACGTGATCAGAAGATATCATGACACATCAACATGCAAGTTACTTGCTGCATCATTTCATGTGATGATTATTCCAATCATTCAACAAATTGTGTGCATGTGAACAAATACAAACAATAGTCATGGTGGATAAAGGTTACAGTTGCAAAAAGTACTGTAGGACATTAGTTGTCATATTTTGTATCAATTCGCAGAGATTTAAACTATCAAAACCCTTCACACCCATTCACTTTAAGTAGAATGCATGAGAGGGACTGTTGATTGCATTGTGTTAAATGGGAATTCATTTCAGTACTGAATCAACAGTATCATTTGTTAGCAGCAAATTTTTTGATGTACAAATGTTGAAAAAAATGATCAACGAGTCCACAACTTTTTTTTCTAAATCAACATGATCAACACACAGTCTCCAATTCCATGCAGCGTTCATTTCTGGCCTGACCACTATTTGGCTGATTCCTCCCATGTACATACCTGTTCAATATCCTCCGCCCCCTCGGGGGCCTGCCCCGCCTCAGTCGTCGAGGGTTGGGCTACCTGTGATGCTGTGTGGTGTGACAGGGCCTGGGCGTCAGTATCACCATCATCAGTCACTGCCTGCATAACACAGTATCACTACATGCTAGTCAGGTAGCACTCTACAGAGATGGAGCACCACAGCCCGGACGAGCCTATCGTGATTCATGAAGAATCTGTCCCTGCTCCACAATGAGTTTGTAACTTTTGGTTCCGTGTACATGAGTGTCATACTTTTTTAACCAGAGCTCTTCAGGCATGTTATTGAATTAAATGTAGCCCACTCTTTATTCACTTTGGCATCCATCACTGACATTGCCACTGACAGCAATACTGATGTTACATTAGGAATTTCTTTCTACAAAATCATACCTGTGAAAGGTTCACCTTCAGTAATTCTGTGACTGTATGCATGGTCTTCCCTCCAGCCCAACACAATGCTCAAATCTCAAATGTTTACTGTGCTGTATCATAAAACTTAATACATAAACAGCATATCGCCTGTAACAGCAAGTCAATGTTGTATAGTCAGACCCCACTAGACCTAGTCAGACCCCACTAGACCATCATAAGTACCCCACTAGACCATCATAAGTACCCCACTAGACCATCATAAGTACCCCACTAGACCATCATAGGTACCCCACTAGACCATCATAAGTACCCCACTAGACCATCATAAGTACCCCACTAGACCATCATAAGTACCCCACTAGACCATCATAGGTACCCCACTAGACCATCACAAGATCAACATGGGACCTCCACTCTGGATTCAAGTCACAAGCTATTCAAACGAACTGCAACAAAAGCATTCATTGGTCAATGCATGCATGTTACCCCGTCACGCTTGACTGGTCCTGTGAATGGTCACTGTAGTAAACTGCTCAGTTTATATCAACCAGAACAAGTTCTGTGTTTTTCTGAATCAGTACCTGTTTTTCAGTATCCACAGTGAAGGGAGCATCGACAGCTTTCTCCTCTGCCGTTTGGCCTTCGCCTGCCGGCGCTTCCGCCAGCGTCTGATACTTGATGAAGAAGTTGGCTAGCTTATGGACGTCCTCCTCTGTCTCAACGCCCAGAGCCTGTGGGCCAGGGAGAGAAACATATTGAAATTGGACAGAGGGGGGCTTTACGGACTAGCCGTTAGGGTATGTAACTCCTGATTATCTGGGCTGGATTAATTGTTCCATCAGTCCACAGGCCCTCGGCACCATGTCTGCAGGCCCTAAGCACCAGTGTTTTAGGCCCTATCCTGCCCAGGCACCAGCACCAATTTCATGAGCACTGGAGCCTCCCAGTTGATGGTGATACCAAGCTGTTGTTTCAATTAAGCTTTCCAAAAATTGAAAATTCAGTAAAATGGTCCAAAACGGTCCAAACATATATGTATTTTTCAGGCCCACTGTGGTATTTTCGTGTACCCTCAAATTTTCCATGGGGGTGCCCTAATTTTTCATGGGCCTTAGGCATAGTGACTACTATCTCTATTGGATAATCTGGTGCTAGCAATTATAGGATTGTTGGTTCGAATCCAGCAGTAGGTTATACTGGACCTTGGGCAAGAAACTTTACTGCCACAGACCAGACGCACTAGCAGATGCACAATAATTCAGTGTGTTAGGATTTAATTGTGATTGATTGAAAACATCAGTTTCAGCACAAAGTGAATTACCCCAAAGATGGCGTCCAGCTTCATGAGATTTCTCTCGTCTTTCTCCAGTGGCGCAAGAAGGGTGTTCAGCTTGGACTCTACAAGGAAACCCTGCCAGAAAATAAAGCATGCACAAACAGAGTCAGTGTATCACTTCTTTCATAATTATAAACTGAATGCTTCATCTTACAGTTAAAATAAAGTAGTTGTATTGACAGACTGAAAAAGGAGTCAGGTTGGCATAGTGATTCTTTCCTCGCCTTCCACCTCTGCAGTCCAGGTTCAAATCCCGGCTCTGTCCACATGTGGATCGGGTTTTCAGTCCCTACCTGACTCCGTGGGTTTTACCCAGAATATTCCTCTAGGGTTTTCCTCCCACCTCTACAACTGTAACCCGCTTCTCACTGTCTCCTCTCTACAGTTTTCTTCAGGCTTGGTGTCGTTACCAGAAATGATTAACAAAACGAGTAACTTAACCCTTACAAACATGTCCCATGGTAATCTTATAACATCTCGGGACATAATTACCACAAGACATTTTCGTAGGGGTGGTCTTCACTAATTCATCATAAAAGTAAGCTAGAAAATGTAATGAGACATTACACTAATACGTGGTGTGCATTCAACTGTTTGAATCACACAGGTCATGTCACACATGGTCATTCAATACCTGAACAGCCTTTAACCCGTTCACACCTAAGGATGGGCTAACATAATCTGCCAATCTATATTTGCAGATGTGGTTGAGAGGTTGCACAGTCAGATCCACTCTGAGCCCTTACTGGGAGACATGTACACATTTGTTTCAAATACACACACATCAGCGAAGTCTGTGGAGGCAGAGCATGTGTTGAACATCAATGTGACTTTTGTACTTAACATGCTTATTGTCTCAGTTTGAGGCAGATATCAAGTGCCAAAGAGTGTTGCAAAATGGGAGGTTGCGATAAAAGTGTCGCACAAAAAATCTGGTTCAAAAGACTTTCATGAGTCTTTGTTTGCTGTCTTTGGCTGCATTTGAAATCTTGGCTACAATATCTTGCCTTGGTGAAAAGTTAAGTTCTTCAGCCCAAAGCAATACCATTTCCAAGTGGTTCAACAGTGAAATACACATCCTCAGTGTCAGGTCCTTGGTCAGTGTCAGGTCCTTGGTCAGTGTCAGGTCCTCAGTGTTAGGTCCTTGGTCAGTGTCAGGTCCTCAGTGTTAGGTCCTTGGTCAGTGTCAGGTCCTCAGTGTTAGG
>NW_019091526.1:495718-550321 GCF_001949145.1 Acanthaster planci
TGTCAGGTCCTTGGTCAGTGTCAGGTCCTCAGTGTTAGGTCCTTGGTCAGTGTCAGGTCCTCAGTGTTAGGTCCTTGGTCAGTGTCAGGTCCTCAGTGTTAGGTCCTTGGTCAGTGTCAGGTCCTCAGTGTTAGGTCCTCTTACCGATTCATCACACAGCAGCTCCAGCACCCTCTTGATTGTCTTCACTGAGATTTTTGTCTTCTCTCCCTCCTCCTCAACAGGGGCCCTGCCGTCCTCGCCTGACTGAGGACCATCTGGCTGCGAATCCACCACTGTCTCCTCATCCCCCTGGACGCTGGTCTCCGTGGACATGACCTCTCTGAGGACATCGTGTGCCGAGGTGGCTTTGGCCTCTTGTTGGCTCTTCTGGCTGCGGATGGGTCCCACGTTGTCCATGAACCATCTAGTAGATAGCAACATGAGCCCACAAAGTTAAACAAGGTCAAATTAAACTTTGTGGAGACTTCATCCTTTTCCCCTTATATCTTTATGCCAGACAAAGGTAAAAAATGTACTACTAATTGTAAAAACCAGACTTATACAAGTATAAGTGCCTTTTAACATCAACACTTTCATCAACTGTTGGTATGGCCATATTCAGGTCCCTATTCACATAATCAAAAGCCTAAACAGTTAGACCATGCTGTCTAGATTTCTGACTTGACTCCAACAATATCAAACATGTCAGACTAAGAAATGATCCGAACAGCAACATGGCTAAGGGACCATCTCAAAAATCGTCCAGGACAAGTTGCAGACAAGTTGTGGGTGACAACACTAACATCACTCATAAGAAGCCCTGCATTTGTCCAGGACAAGTTCTGGGAGGATTGTTTTTTATTAGCAACTTGTCAACCTTGAATTGGTCTTTATGTTTGGCTCTGCACACACAACAGTTGGCCCCATATGACTATTACAGTTTATTTCTAGTATCATAGACACACCTGACATCCTTGACTGCCCATTTTGGCCCCAAATACAAACCAAAGTTGGAGCTTAAGTAAACAAACTAATTGCTTCATTGCAGGACAATTGCTGGTAGGATGGTTAAGCATGCCGCAACTTATCCCACAACAATGTCTGCAACTTGTCCACAAGTTATCCCTCACGAATTTGGAGATGACTCATAAAGCGTAGGTTACACTCCCTTACGTTTTTTTTTTTTGAGACCAATATTTCTTGCAAAGGAAGAACGACATGAACATAAGCTCCATGTACACACGTGTCTGTATTTCCACATGATGACAGTGAACAGAGGATTGGCTTTTCAACTGCTGAAGTTGAAGCGTGCCATGTATGACTCACGTATCTTGGGGTGTCTTCCATGACATGCCGAGCTGCTGTTGGGTTATGATGCGGTCCTGCTCTAGACACCTGCTGGCTAGTTCCTTGACTTCCTCCTCGTTCATGCACCATATGTCATGGAACTTTCTGGTGTCAGTTGCCTGGAAGTGCCTGCAAGGACAATACGTACAGCACTGAATTCAATGCTGGGTATTCCTGCTAGGAACCATCTGTGCAAATCAAAAGCTTTGCAGTACAGCAAATGGTGTGTTTGTTGTGTGTTAACTCTGGCCATACCATACCAGTTGAAATGATGGCACAGATTGGAGGAACAATATTGCACTAGGCTGCTCTCAGCAGTAGTACCAATTAACTGCCAATTCTGAGAAAGTGTAAGCTAGTCCAATTGAATAATCTCATGGCGGCTCGCAGGTTGTTTCTCTGTATGCCATTTGGCAACAGGAAATACATGTAGTTGACTGTGGAGGTATCTCCTCTGACTACTGTTATATTTCATTTGGGGAGCCTTTACATCCAAGTAGAGTTGAGATAACATTAGAGGATGCCGGGACCCATGGGAGACAGGATACCATGCAGACACAAAATGCTCAGTTACAAGAGACTCAATCCTTACAGCAAACAAGAAACGTTCCAGTAACTTTGCAATGAAAACTTATTTCAATTCAGAAGATCAGTGATTGAAGTACAGAATGGTGGCAAGGGCAAAAGTTGTCATGTATAGTTGGATCATGAATTTACAGCACTTAGCATGTAAACCGTCCAGTTACAAATTGGTAAGTAGCCTTTTGGTTTTACATAGACTTACTTGGATTTTTTCTGGAGTTCCTTGAACTGTTCCGTGATGCGTTTGTAGTCATCGGCTAGACCCTGATTCTCCTCCCGATATTGCTTCTCCTGCTTGGACAGCTTGACTTTCAGATTGTTCATAACATCCTGGAGTCTGACCCAGCCAAACAAATAAAAAGTGATTTAACTTCACCCTGAAACATGTGTGCCATGGCAAGGAGACAAAAAAGACGATCACAGACGGAACTACTGATCTTGACTGTTGTCAAAGTGACAGATATTAGGTCCTGTCCCATTTACATCTGTTAGTAATGTGTGACAATTTTAGTGACCACAGGTCCCCCTTGGATGAATCTTCCCATTGCTGGCAATCATGAGCACTTTTTTTCGCAAAAGTCAAACGCATTCCTGGTTTTGGACGACAAAAATCACATTGCTTTTCAAATTCCTCTAAAATGCTCCAGCACACACCTTGTGATCTTGCGTTTCTGCTGGGATTTGGTGATGGTGTTTTCCTCGTCGCGTTTCTTGAGGACCTGGAAGTTGTACTCCAGTTTTTCCTGGTTCAGCTGGTATGTCGCTTTCATCTGCTGAAGTTGCTGCTCTAAAACCTGTAAACAAAATGGAACAAAACTGGGGAGGTAAAAACATTGGGTGAAAAGGCACAATACAAAAAGTCTTGTGGGCCCTGCATTGTAAGACGGTTCAAAGGTAATTTTGGCCTAAAAACTACTGATAAATGTGAAACTGTTCCCTTTTTAATAGACCGTAAAGGAATCTCCAAACTTGAACGTGTAAACACTCCTGATACTTTAGGTAAAACTTTTAGGTCGAACAATGAAAGCAAAATCTTCAAGGCAACATGAATATCTGCTGAAGTACATGTATTTAAAGACTTGGAAAAGATAATTTTATTCTGGAATGAGGAAGGTAAAGGATGACCTATGCACAAAGAAGATTTACTCAGACAGTGAATGGAACCAATAATTATTTTGTTACATGCATGGGACGGACCATTTTAACAAAATGGTAGCTTACTGGGAATCATACTACTTTCTTGTGTCTTATATTTTAAAATGGCGGCATCCATGCAATAATGGCGGCTGGATTTAAAAATTGTTTCCTCTTGTTTCCGTTTGTTGTAGCAGTGGTGGAGAGAGGACAACAAGAGTTGTCTCAATAAATATCCAGGTAATCACATGAGAATTATACATGTCATGTATACAGACATGTAACTCAGTCATTGTTTGTGTGCCAGTATCAAGAAACGTGTTTACAGGATGGACCCTAACAGAGCTTAACCTTAACAGAGGCCAACCCTAACGGAGGCCGACCCTAACCATGGGATTATTCTCTTAAATCTCTTCATGTAATAGGTGGATCATCGACCACAAGTCACTGAATTATTTGCTCTATTCAATGGTACCAGTTGAATGGAACTTCATTTTAAACGACGAGTAAGAAAGAGAAAAATAATGTAGGGACAGCAACCAGTCTATTTCACAATGCATGATACTACCAGTGGGTGGTGCTCCAGACAGACATAAGTCTGTTTTGCAAACTGGCTGACAATAATACGTGAGGACTGTTACAGTAAAGGCTTTATGCAGGTAAGATCAGATGGTCAAATAAATAATGAAAGTTTCACATTCATGTAATGGTAAGACTAATTTAATTCGCCGACAGATGATATGTTCGATTCCATAACTGCATGAGGCAAAGGTGAGTGGAATGGAATATATCATCTGTCACCGAATAAATTTATTCTTTCCAATGTGAAGGTGAAACATTCATTACTTGTATAGTAACCACCGCCCGTGTTGTAGATGAGTCCATCATAAGTCCATGCAGTCACAAGTCCTTTCACAAGGCCAGGCACAGGTAAACGATGAACAACAACAAAAAAATGATTTCGTCACAGTTCATTTGAAGAAAAACTGACTTGGCTTAATACAGTGCGGCTTGTGATGCACTTGCAAAGACTTTTGACGGAATAAACTACACCAGCCACAGTGTAGTGCAAGTACATTGTAAACTCTTCATCCCAATCCAGTCTTGAGCCAACAGAGGCTAACCCCAAGCTGCATGGCACCCCACCTGTACGTCTGTCTCCAGCTTGATCTTCACCATGTTGTACTCGTCGGCATCCTGGATGCGCAGGTGCTGCAGTTGCTTGTCGTACTCCTCCACCCGCCGCTCCCGCTGTCTCATGTACTCCAGCTCTTGCTCGCCCCGCCCCGTCAGTGCCTGCTCCCACTTGCGACGGCTATTGTCCAGCAGCTCGCCACGCTCCGTCTCAAAGGATTTCTGGCCAGACATGAAAAAAGACAGAGAGATTTCAGAATGGAGACCAACTATGGGCATTTAATTCAAGTACAAACTAGGGTTCAAATGTTGGCCACTCGTTTCTTACTAATGCACATATGCAATACACTCTAATTTCAACGATCTTATTTTTTTAGTCAAATGACTTTTGCAAAATCTTGTCACATTTTGCCGTCGGTTTCATCTCTTGCTGCTTTCACGGCCCATGCCCTCTCACAAAAATAATTTCCAAGTCACTGGTTCTCTCTGTTCCCACCAAAACCTAATACATGACTGACAACCAGCGATAGAGCCATGAAATGGGGTCTAGTTCCAAAGAGTCTGCTTAACCAGTCCAACAATGCATTATTTGATTCACGTAAACTGAAACTGTGGTTAAGTACAGTTGATGTTTAAACTTGCCTGTGATAGAAAAAACAACTCCATATGTTTACAACAGACTGTGTATGTGCACACAGTGCAACCGCTAAGGGGAATTCAAGGCCTTTTACATAATCCCAGCTTCAGTTTTGTCTACAGCTATAAACTCGCTTTAAATTTCCCAAAGCTGGAACCAACTGAAAACATTCCAAATTCTGGCCACTTCATATAGGACAATCTTTGGGATCATGGGCAGAACACAGTTGCATTATTAGGAGTCTCAATTCTGAGGTTTTTAATGCATCACCAGAAAGCATAGAGCCGAAGATGGACAGAACGTCAAGATTTGTGAAACTGCATTAGTGTGTTGGATTCATGGCAAGTGTGCATGGTTTGGCAGGCGTACATGTACATGTATGATGCAAAGCACTGATGACTATGACTAACTTTCAGCTGAATGTGTACAATGGCATGTATCCACAAAGGAGCCAGAAATGATGCCACAATGATTTTCTGTGTCTCTCCATTTTGTTTTATGGACTGAGCTGCAGACTACATTCAATGGACTGAGCTGCAGACTACATTCAGAAGGGCACCCTGCAGAAGAGGAAAATTAAGCATGACAACCGGTGAGAAAAGGGCGGACAGTACAAACTAACCTCAATCTGGGTGAGTTCATCTCGGTAGGCTTTGGTCAGGTTCTTCACCTGTTCTTCCATTCGGTCAATCATCAGATCGATATCCTCGGCTTGCTTCTTCAAATCCTTCACATACTGGTCATCTTTACTCTTAAGCTCCTACAAAAGAAAAAAAAATCATGAAACAGAATATGAGCTTTTGATTACGCTGTCACTGGTCGGAGTACTCCCAGCTTTTAAAACATTGTTCTCACATTAAAATAGCGATATGAAGTGTTTTAAAACTGTCCCCATTGGTGCAAAACACATTTTCCTAATTATGAAGCTGTGAGATTTCCAGCGACAGTTTCCAAAGTCAAGAGCATGACTTCACAGTGTTACTTACTACATTTCAAAAAATCATGCTGTTGATTTATATAAGTAATATGGCATGGATGTGTTATTGTTGTGTACATACATGTACACTGTATGTAGAGATTTCTGTTACACTGCCCATCTGAGAGGAAATTTTCCCTGGGGTTAAGTGTGCTTTTGCTATGTTTGCTGCTTAATGGCTTCCATAAAATACAGAGAACTCTGTGATCAAGAATTGTTCGTTAAACAGCACTATGAAATTTGGCTCAGAGTTTTGCGCTGCATGATGTGCGGGAGACATCTTTGGGGCTACTCAGTCATACCATCTGGAAGTCATTGATGAGTTTGTTCTTCTCATCAATCATGGCCTCCGACAGTGACTTCTGTTGTTTCAGCAGGTCGTGTAGTTCCATGGGTAGGTCCCTACTGTTAGCCTGCTCCCACTTTTTGGTGATCTCGTCAAAGCGCTCCATGCCTGCTTTGGCTTCTGCTTCCAGCTTCTCATTCCTTCCAGTGGATAAAAAAATTCAAATTCTCAGTTTGATGGTGGGCGTGCAATTTTGCAACTACATTCAAAGACGCCACTGATGGATGCTGAGACCAATTTAGCCAGACACATGCTATTCTTGAAGGTGAGAGTCTAAAGCACATGTACACAACTGTTTAGTGCATTTGTGACAGCAAATGTTATGTAATCCACATGCGAGCCGATTAGATGCTTGTACTAAGGATCTTAGATGAACTTGAGGCTGTGGAGTGGTCAGAAGCAGTCAGCTGACGATCTGACGGTACCACAGTAGACATTGCCTGATAAGTCACAAAGCAGAGGTTAAGGGTCATACTTCCCACAAAACTAACTTCTGAATCTGTGCACACATTATTAGAGTTCCTTTTCCCAAAGTTGCATTCATCTCTGATTTGGACTGGGTCTTGAGCTCAGTGAACAATTTTAAACATCCATCATGTTTATTGCTGTAACCATGGTAACTGAGAGGAATTTTGGCCTGAAATTTGCAAACTTTTACAGCAGACACTGGAGCTGTACTGAGCCACAAGACCTAGGCTTGGACTACCAAACTCAAGACACTGAAGACTGAAGCTTGACCAAGATTTGAAAAACATGTACAGTAAAGGTATTTCTTATAAAGTAAACAATAAAGAGTTGTGCCAAAACTATTAGGGCTTTGTGATGAAAGTAACAGCGAGTGTTCTACAAACTATCTGCTGATAAAGAAAAGTTTCAAAGAGGAAACTATCAAATGCACCTCTGTCTCTGGATTTCTTCTTCCTCAGTCCGTCTGTGGGCCTCCCTGGCATCGGCTGCAACTCGCACGTTAGTCACAAGCTCTGACCCATCTGATTCAAGTTTAGTCAGGCGCTGCCATTTGTAAGCAAAATACAATGATGTTTGAAAATACTTGTAGAAAAACAGGGGAAAAAATTCCATGTACCAGCATTTCTTGGTCTTGTGCTGTAATCTATACACAAGGATTAATTTGAAAGACCTGTTGAATGGAGAACCAGTCGCATGGTTTATTACAAATGGTCATGTGACTGTTGCAAAAACTGATGCGACCACGACATTCACATGGACACTGGAAAATCATTTTCCGCACTAGATAGGTAGCATGCTACAATTAAGCTACAGGTATTAACATCTTCAAAGTAAATGTTTAACACCCTTGGGTGCAAAGTTAAAACTGCAGTCAATATTCACCTGTCTGCTGTCTTCTATCTGCCGTTTGCTCTTGCTTTGTTCTTCCTTATCTTCTTTCTTCAAAGAGCTGGGATCTTCTCCCAGGGCTTCCCTGAGTGGAAGTATGTGTAAAACAACTCTCATTAATCTGTTTATTTTGTAAGGATTGCGTATAATAGTCAGGATGCTTACCCAAATACTGGTAACTGAATATGGATGACTCTTAACTGAGGCAGCCAAACGGTCGTCTGACAATTGATGTAACTTCTTTAATAAGCGCATTGTTACTATAGGATTCTGCTTAAAATAAGCAAATTTTAGGTCCCTATCCTTTGTTCTTCATTGTTTTCATTCCTGATTATACAAGGTTCCTGTTACAACAAGGTCATCTGCCGAGTCTGAAGGACCTCTTATTAATGAGGCTCGACTCTACATGTACATGTACATCTATAAAACTAGGAGTACATACAGTACATGGAGCACGGAAAGCAAATGAACTGTGGCTTGTATCACTTTTTGTTCACTTGAAGATTTCAAGTCCTCTGTTGAGACAACTCGACCGTTCATGTGTCAACATGACAGAGTTTGGGCTATTTAACACAGATTGCTGATCACTGTTTGGGCAAATTTGCATGTGTTGTGTTATGTTGTGACTTGACTTATCGAGCATGGCATGCATAGGGACCAGGTGATGCAGCATGCATAAGACTGGTAGACAGCACATCGGCCACAATGGCGATACACCATGGTGGCAGGGTTCACAGCCCATGACGCACAGGTGTCTCATCACCTGCACACGATGATCAGTTGCTAGTCTGCCAGTACGGGAGACAGTAAATCTGCACCCCAGTCCTTTCTCTCTTTTATTAAATTTGGAGAAAAGGTGTGGGCGATTTGATAGTAAAGCTAGTGCACACACACAGACGTTATTAGATTTACACCTCTTATGTTTAGCCTACCTTCGCCTCTGATGGTGTTTTGTTAAACACTTTGTTGAAGGATCCAGGAATTGAATTCTTCTTAGAATCACTTTCTGTGTACCTCTGTACTCTTCTTCCGTGTATGAAGACTGTTTGACATCTTTTTTAGGTTATGTGAACTGAACGGTGCACTTTTTCAAACATGAAAAATTGACCAAGCATTTCTGGACAAGAGAGGGCGCTTTTGCTTTGATGTAAATCCAGGAAGACATGGTTCAGGTTGCACGTTTTCATGTTCAAATTGTGGACAACAAATTTGTTATGGGGGAACATTTCCGTGAAAAGGATTTTTTGCTGGATTATTGCCATATACTTCACATAGTGTGTTGATGCTTGTTGACACGAATATAATGTTGGTCAAGTCATCCCTGAGTCATGTTGTCCCCGGGTCAACTTGTTCCAGAGTCAACTCGTTCCCCTAGTCAAGTCGTCCCACGTATAATTAAATTACTATTATAACTTTACTGCAGCGATTTATTTTGGGGGATTATTTACTTTCTTTATTACTCCTCAAGATTTTACTGTGGTAATTTATTTTTGGGGGGGGCAGATCATTAATTTATTATCTTTTTTACTTTTCAAGTCTTTACTGGGGTAATTTCTTTTTTCCTTCTTTTATTGGGACTTTTTTATTCTGTTTATTTTATTTAAGTTATTCATTTTTATTTGATTTAATAATAATTTATTAGATAGGACTGAATTTTCTCTTTTCAAAGTGTGCAGGATCTGAAAAGAGCCAGTTGGTTTGATGATTCAGTCTTTCTTGGTCCGTCTTGACATCATAACAAATGCCAGAGGTACCACACAAGAAGCCATCGCTTTCGGATGCAGATCGCTGAAATCTTGACTTGACTTGATAGCTTGCATCTTCCAAGGCTTGGCTTGATCTCCACGTTTAGCACCATTTCATAGAATTTGACAGGATTCTGAGTGGATTACAGCCTACCAATCAAATTACAGACGAATTGAGGGTGAAAATGAGCCCTGGAGAAATTTGCTTGACAAGTATATTGCGTCCCAACGTCCCCAGCACAGTTGTAGGCCCGTACGCCACATCTAAAGCTGCCGTGAAGCACCGCCTTTGTCGGCGAAACGTCAAAAGGGTAGCCGTGCGCATTGAGCCTTGCCGCTCAGATAAAGGCTGTGGCTGACTTGGAGTGATGTGGAACCCCAATTATACCAAAATTGATCGATAAGCAACTATTACAAGTGACTTCATTTTACAAGAGCTTTGTTACAAAATACAACTTTAATACAACTCTACAAGATTTCCTTCACTATACACTCTTAAAACAACCCAGTCAAAATGTTTACTGATTTTCCTAGTAAATCAAGCTAACTAAAATTCATTTCCACATTACTGATTTCAGTACTGGAAATGACTACTTGACACACATGCTGGAAGATGTGAAATTTAAAGATGTTCAAATAGAGTACCGAAGTTAATACGTCACGTGCACAATTAGTAAGTAAAAGGCATTAGCGCGAGAACCAGCGCGTGAACCAACACGCATGTATACTCCATTTGTTTGCACTGCACTTTCTGGTTCACAGTGATGTCACACTTCGGTACTCTATTGCTTTGACAATTCAAAGAATAGGCCTACATTGTACGTGTACATGTGCTGTTACATTGGCACACACCAGGAATCAACCTTTTAATAAATATATGTGGCACATCTGGGTCACCGTAGATTCCAAAAGGTGCCAGCCAACTGCGTAGAACGAATGAAAATTGTGAGTACAATGTACTTGTACCAGTACAAGTCTCTGTCTTGTTTTTCATGCTTTTCTACATATGGTTGATGCACCTAAAAAGAAAATTACATGTACAGACAACACTTGTAAGAACTAGTGGGGGACAACTTGACCCGGGGATGATTTGACTTGCGTTTCAATTTTGGGGGACGACTTGACTCAAGGATGACTTTACCCAGGGACGACTGGACCCGTTTTCGTTGACGCTAGCCTCCCTGGCAGTCAATGCAAAATTGCAAGGAAACTGTCCCCCAACTGCTATATATTATAGGTATTTTTGCTACATAAATTGAAAGCTAGAATCAGGAAGTTGGAATGTTGTAAAACAAAGCAAAATACACCAAATATATACTCTATATTACATATTTAAATAGTGCCCTCTATCCAAAATCAGAACGCTAACTAGGCCCAATGCTGGAGCTATATATATGCAATCACACGTATGAAGCCAAACCACGGTTCACAACCATGCACAATGCATGACATCTAGATGCTCAACCAACCACACAAACTTCAAGTGTGAAATTTGGCTCCTATGACATTCGGGCTTTATTTTCCTTTAAAAAAAATCTCCCTGCCCACAATTTCGACCCGGATTCGAACCCACACCCCATGCATCACAAACCATTATGCTATAACCGCTTGACTACCGCAATTCACACAGGTTGAAGGTGTTTTTACTGTTGATATACCGATGAACGGCTGTAACGCGAATCTAATACACATTGGGCATGCGCAATACAAAGACAACCACCGTGGTTTGGCTTCATACGCATGGTTGCATATACAGTAAAATCTCAATAAGTCAAAGCTAAGGGGAATGGACAAAAAGTTTGAGTTATCCAACGTTCAAGTTATCTAAAGTTACATGCTCCAGTGCACATGCAACCTTACTGGCTTACGGCAGTTGGCCTACAAGCTGAGTCGAACACGCAGTGGATTTTAGGCTATCCCTACTGTGCAAGTTTTCCTCAAACATCATCATTAAACATGTTTTTATGTGGTACATTAATAAACAACAAACCAATGAAGTTATGTACCAGCACCTGTGTCTACGTCTTGAGAATTCATTCATTTGCTTTGCTTGATCAGGCTGTTACCGCATAACGCAGCGCGTGGGCCAGTCGGTCAGGGTTTCCGTGCTGGGTTACGTGATACATGTACAAAGCGCTTGAGGGCGCATCATTCGTGCCTGATTTATTTTACAGTTGCGGTGATGCCCACCCAGTGCTTGTCGACGTGACAATGGCAGCCCGTGTGAACATGCTCGGCTCATCAAAGAAAAACCGTGCACGTGACAGTAATGACTCATAATGAAGGCAAGCGTTCTTTCATCACTTTTTATTCATCATTCTTCAGAAATACAAAACATCGAGGTAAACAGAGTTTCGACTAAACAGGCTTCGACTTATCAAGATTTTACAGTACATGTACTGTATATCTCAATGCTGATCAGCTGAGGGCCCGGCCTAGCCGAGATTCAGAATTCTCACCTTCTTGCCATCTCTACTCGCTTTGAAATGCGAATCCTTCGGGCAGCAATACGCTCCTCTGGATCTGTGGAATCCACAGAAGGACCACTGTCCTCTTCTTCGTCATGTCCGTTCATTTTTACCGTGTTTACGCGTTTTTCGTTTGAGCTGAATTACGAAAAGTGCTCATTCCCTGCAGCTGCGGTTGCTAACGTAAAAAATTGTGTATGTTTACATGACAGCCTCTATCAGTGAGTCTATATAAATTGTGCAAAAGGAATTAGGTCAAATGCCAGAAATACTTTAACTTTTAAAAAACTTCTTGTAGAAGCATATTTAGTAAGATTAGAAAGTATTCTCCCCATGACATGTCGATATCCATATACTTTTTTTAAATAAAATACTCTGAACTTAGTTTTAGTGCCTAAATCATGAAAACCGGGGTGAAATTTTCCCACAATGCACTACGTCCTTTTGCTGTAGCCAACATGGCGGTGAGTGTTGGTGATCGGTGTTGGTGGCAAAAATATCCGTCGTAATCCTGGATTTTTCTGATTTAAATAAGACCCCAGTGGAAAAAATAAATGAAACACGTATTTACTTACAACATGTTTTGATATCTGCATAGATTTGTTTCACCCTCATTGTTTTTTTGATAAAATCAATTACCGATTTGTGCAGTTACTGCACTAGGCCGGGAACTAGACTGGGAATTTGATAATGCATCAACCATGTCAACAATGCATCAATAAGATTGATGCCACACATATATATGGTTTGTGGGGGATTGTGACTTTGGGGACCCTGTTCCTATAACATAAGGGAGACCGACATTTTAACTTTGGATTCCCCTAGGTGGAAGAATGTGACATGCTCAACAGGCCTATTCCCAGATAACCATCATAACTGTGACTGGTGTCACTCAGGTCAACTCGCCCCCTGACCGACTCGCCCCTTTCCAACTTGCCCCCTTCCAACTCGCCCCCTGACCGACTCACCCCTTACCAACTCGTTCAAGCAAGTATGTGTAAAAAAAAACCAGAATGGGTCTAACCAACGACGCGACAAGAACGACTCACAGACGGTGATCGATATTTGGACATCACCACTAATCACTTATTTATTCAAATGTCTTACCGCTTCCCACGTCCACTGTCTGATTAGGTTATTATCAAACATACCCTCAGGATCAACAACTTCGAACCCTCCGTCCCATTAATATTTGGGTATGTGACTGAGGTCCGCAGAAGGGCCACAGCTGGGCAGATGTCCCACACACACGATAATACTGAATTGGTTTTACCAATATTCAAAAAAAATATTTTTACCCCAAATTCCACAGAAAGTAAACATCCACCAAGCTTTAAACAGTTTAACTTTCATAATTCTTAACTTTGAGTGCCCGCTACAAACCCCAGAACCTATTTTTACGGGCAGCAATCACCGATTCCATTTCCGACTGATTGTGTTTTGTTTATTAAATGGTGAATGGGCCGTACATATGTGCTTGTCAAACTTACGGGGGGCGAGTTGGCCAGGTTGCGAGTGGGTTAGGGGGCGAGTTTGCAAGAGGCGAGTCGGTCAGGGGGCGAGTCGGTCAGGGGGCAAGTTGGTAAGGGGCAGTCGGCCAGGTGGGCGAGTTGACCTACAATCCTGTGACTGTATGGCTGACATGGCTGATGTTAAAACTTAAAAGAAGGCAGGGTTTTGAGTTTTGAGGGAAATTATGAGAGGAAACTGGACGTGTGTTAACAAATGACACATGGAGTCAAATTTGCATGGCTGGCTTATTTGTATAAAAGTTTTTTCTCACAATTTACAGTTTGAAATTTCCAAAAAATAGGGTCAGGGTAGCTCCACTAAGTGGAGCGTTGGTATTCCTCTTATACGATTTCTGACGGAATTGTCATACTAACGCTTTATGACATTACAAAGAGTAAGATGAAAAAAGTCCCCAACAATTCCAAAGACTCGCCAAAAATACCTCTATCACTACCTCCTGGCTTCCTTAAATGCCAACGTCAAACGGTTGGGGCTTTAATAATATTTCTGACTGCAAAATCTGTCAAAATCTGACCGTTTTGCTTGACACACGCACGGCACTTGAACTTTTTGCTGCCTCCTCGCATTCAAACACGGGCATGTAGTTTTTCTGGCCAATAACTCTGTAAATGAACATGGTCCCCCAATGACGTATACATGAGCTTGCTTTACGTGGTCTGGACACGAGACTTGTTGATCGTGACCTTTGTGTTCCCTACCAATGAGTGTTTTATGATACCAAATGCGTTGCACATGCAGCGAGCAGAGGCCTGCACGTGCAACGCATTTGGCACCATGAAACAGTCTCTGAGTTGCGATGTGCATCCTGACTGATGATCATTCATATTTTCAAAAAGGTAGTCATGGCAGTGGGTTTTTACTGTGACCTGATAGGCCTACTGATTTGTTTTGTGTTTTTCTCCATGCCCACATTGTAATCAAATGTAGTTTTGGGGGTATGTTTGGGACAGACCTATGCGCCTGTTATGTCCATGGCTTATGCATTTTACCACGACAGTTATCTGGTTCCGTGCCTACTTTGTCATGAGTTTGTATTTCAGTAGACTCTCATTATAAAGAATACTGCTATAACTAAATACCCTTATGAAGAACAGATTTCGAGATACTAATTTCTTAAAGCCTCAAATTTATTTTTGTTTTTGCATTCCTCTTATAACAAAGTCCCGGTTATAACAAAGTAATTTGTCTGGTCCGTCTAACTGAGTTATAACAAGTGGACTGTACAAGGTAGAACTCAGACATGTCAGATCTAGTGCTGCTTCACTCTTTTTTGCAAGAGTTGTCATGAGTGTGGATTGTCTGTCTCCCATCGTTTTGCAGAATCAAGGTGAGGAAGGTAAAGAGAAGCAGAACGTGATGCGGGAGCTGCGCATCCGCAAGCTGTGCCTCAACATCTGTGTGGGAGAGAGCGGTGACAGGCTCACCCGAGCTGCCAAGGTGCTGGAGCAGCTGACGGGACAGACACCGGTCTTCTCAAAAGGTGACAGCTTTAGTCCTGGTCACTAAAAATTCTGGGCCATTTTTTGCCATTGAGACTTCCCCAAAATCTCCTTCAAATAAACCCTTCACAAGGAAGACATTTTCTGTTTTCCTTGAATCTACTTCTTAAATTGAAAATTGTTTAATAAAATGGTGCCAGGCTTTTTATGATCAGAGTGTATTCTAATCCTCCCTTTTAATTTCTTTGCGATGTGGCACAAAGATTATGTTGAACTGTTAATTTTAAATGATTTGACAAAGGTGGAAGTTGATATTAACTTCTTATGAAGTTTCATTTCATTGCTTCTGTTTCTACAATTAAGTTCATAGAATAAAGAGTTTTCATCAGTGCTTTCAAGTAACTGTTGCAAACTCACGAATAAAGTCAGTTTTCCACATGCCAATGGCTTACTCTATATATTTGTAAGTGGCACCAAATCCAGTGTCTAGCAGTAGTTAGCAGAGCTACATCTTCCTCATTCCTGCAAGATTTAGGAAGATTCAGCTCAAGTGTATTTTGAAGACTCTTGCACGGTTAACCTTGGCCTTTTCAAAAAGAGAAGTGAAAAGGCCAGCTGTGTTTATTGCACATTGGTTCAGGCCGTGGTAAGAACCTGTTATCATTGGTCCTGCTTTCATTGTAATGTGCTAGAGTAACTCTCTTCTGGCAACCCACTGCTATCACGTCATTTTACCAGTGTTACTAATGGAAGAGAACACTGCTATTTTGCATTCTTCTGTTAAGTAGATGTACATCTTTGCCATTCACTGTTTTCAGTACAAAGAGTAAACCATCGGCACGTAGTAACGAAAATCAGTTGTTTAATGCTGACTTTGAAATTGTACAGAACGAGAAGCTTCTTATCCACAGACATCGTTTCAAACAGTTCCTTCGGAGAGTGTCATAGAATCCCCCTTTCTTGCCCCACCTCTCCCTCATCCCCCACCCCTCCCCCCCAAAACCCTCCGGAGCACCAAGTACATGTACGTAGTGTTTAGCGTTAGTGGTTACATGCGTGAGTGGGCTTCATGTCATGCGTGTTGGTGTTGTTGTTCTCTTGTCTGATGGCATCTTTTTCTCACGATTGCTGACCTGATAATTTTAGCCCGCTACACCGTGCGATCCTTCGGAATCCGCAGGAACGAGAAGATTGCTGTGCACTGCACTGTCCGGGGCTCCAAGGCTGAAGAAATCCTGGAGAAGGGGCTCAAGGTAATGTTACTGCTTAATGCAACAGTTTACGACAGCTTTTCCCCACTGGTGCATTCTGTTACAGCTAAACCAAGGATTGGCTTAATCCCAACCATCCTCAATCCTCCAAAATCCTGGGACGGTTTGGGAGGATTTTGGAGGAGTGAGGCAGTGGCCACCCCATCCGTGGAACAGTTTCAAGAAATATCGGAGGATTTGGAAGGATTGAGGCATTATACAATTTTTTGCATAGACGCAGTGAGATGATTTTGAAGGACTGACGATGTGTCCAAGCCAAAAGGGCCTAAGGGTTAGAGTTAAAGAATATGTGACTTCTGACAGGACGTGTGATATGCCCGCAGGGACTCGTGAGGATTTGTGGTGGACTCAACTACCTTTCTGGTGTCTGTACATAAAACACAGGGGTCTGTCTGATTTTGCTCTCTTTTTTTCCACTCATCCACAGGTGCGTGAGTACGAGCTGAGGAAGGGCAACTTTTCCAAGACGGGCAACTTTGGCTTTGGCATCCAGGAGCACATCGACCTGGGCATCAAGTACGACCCCAGCATCGGCATCTATGGCATGGACTTCTACGTGGTGCTGGGCCGGCCAGGCTTCAACGTCCGACACAAGCGGCGCAAGCAGGGTCGCATCGGGGCCAAGCATCGCGTCTCCAAGGAGGAGGCCATGAAGTGGTTCCAGCAGAAGGTGAGAATTAGACCATGGATAAACTTAAGTCGTGAATGGGCTATAATGATTTCGAAAGTGGGGTTAACTTCACTTGTTGGATTTGAGACTAGAATTAAAGCAGTAGAATGTGATTTTATGACACATCTGTATCTGTTTACGCTGAGGAATAATTTCAGATTTGTGATGAAACATACCTTAGTGTCATAAGCTAAACTTTCAAAAATATTGAAAGCGAGGGTTAGAAGAATGCATGCTAGTCATAAAATAGTCTGGTACCATCACATTTAATAGTTCACAGCTTAAAAATTTGAGAGAGCAAGATTTGAAAGGGAGATTGGTTCCCTTGTGAATAAGTATTTAGGCTGAGTGTGGTTGATAAATCTTAAAGTTCGGCATGTTTGGCTGCTTCAATTGGAAATGCATTATTGCACAAGTTACCAGACTCCATAGGTACCTGTGTTATTTTCAGTCATACTTAACTAATTTGGACATGGCCTTCCAGTGTACAACAAAGTGACTTGAAAGTGGCTCTGCCTACTAAGAGTGGGAATTTACGTTTAATTTGAAAATCGTTTTTTCCCTCGTAAAACGTCCCACACTTACCATGGTGTCATTGAAATCTTTGAACACAACAAATTATGTACAATGTAAATAGTTGACACAAATTTCCGATACGACGGAGCAGTAAAATGTTCTGAAAATCAGATTACATTTTACAGGCATCGTTTACGATAAAAATGGATACCAGATTGCGTCTATCAAAACCTCAAACCTCTAACAAGGGGTGGCTCCATTTAAACGTTGGGGAAAATCTGTAAATGGATTTGAAACTTTCTTCATTTAAACGTGTAAAAATCCCACCCGAAATGCCTACATGTACATGTGACTCATTTGGCGCGACGTTTCACATTACGTTGTATATCAAAAATTTTTTTATATCAATCATGTGTGAATACTTTGAAAGCTAATTTTTCTTCATTTTTTCCCCCAAATTTGAAGAAGTTGAAAGCTCTGATAAGAGTGAAGTTGAATCTTTTGCAGAGATGTCGTGTAATTCCCAGTGTCCCATGTTTCATTTCTCATTCATGCATTGAACAATTTATGACAAAATCTGAATACAGTTTGTCAAAGGAGAGTTCTATTGGCCCTCATCAACAATTGTAGGTAATCTTGAGGGGGAGGGTTGGCATTTCAACAAATTGTGGGCAAGATTATTGACATTAGGTCTATTTTTGTTCGATTTTTTTTCTCCAGTATGACGGCATCCTGCTACCAGGCAAATAAACACCAGCCCAATCACCACCACCACACTAGCAACCGGCATCCAAGCAAACACAGTTTTACGTCGGACATTTGTACAGAAGTAGACACTTTGAAGACTCAAAGCATTTCCTCATGTCTTGATAATAAATGCAAGAAGTGAACAGTTAACAGTCAGTGTGGACTCATTTGTGGTTTTGTTTGCAGTGTGTCTGTTAGTCCATGACCTATTTTAAGCAGTGCATAAGGTTTGTCTTTCCCAATCCTTTTATGGAGGTCGCGGTTGACATTAACCCTAACACTCCTCAATCCTTCACCTGTTGGAGGACTGAGGAGTGTTAGAGTTAAGCGTACAAGCCAGTTCATGTCTTTTTGAATGTGAAATCAAAGGGAATTGGATATCTGGATTCGGGAGCCATTCATAATAAATCCAGCCAAGGTTTTATTCTACTTAAGAAATACAATAGTTTGCCAAGTTGCCCCAAGACTACTTCCATTTGTGTTTGCACCAAGTGTGTCCTCAATTCATCTCAGATGCACCAAAATCTAGCACTGGCTGGCGTGATAACGGTTGGTGCCCAGTTTTGGTAGTACAAGTCAGTGATTTGCGGCCATTTTGGATATAGTCCTAATCAGGAATCTACATGTACACCCTAAAATTACTGGGCTTGGCAGTGGCAGTTTTGGTAGTGTGATCTTAAGCATATTGCTGTGCATTTTTCCTTCATGTTGACCCTTGGTCCTGGTAGTCCTCCATTCTCAAGTTGATCACCGCAAGGGGGCTGTTAGAGTTAAGTTGGGCTGGTTCCAAACTAAAAACCATGGTAAGAATATAGTTTTAGTCTTGACAGAAAACCTCCAATTACAAGCAACATGTTTGATCATTTTATTTAATATAATACCAGTAACATGCTAAGAACAACAAAGACGTTTGAAAATTTTTGTTCCGAGTGCTTACAATAAATTGCATACATATATGTCACAACTAAAATATCAGTGTAAAATTAAACAGCTTTTGTTCATAGTCAACATTTCAAACAAATTGTTCAATGTTATTTTTCCCTGATCTAAACATGCACAAACACTTGACTTTGTTCAGAATTTGTAACGAATTTTCAATGACCCGCATAAAAGAAGTACAATGTACATGTACTTTGAAACGACATGTGCTGCAGTACTGAACAAACAATAACCTGGTGTCAACTTCCATGAAATCCAGTTGAAGAGAACATTCACACTGGACAAAATTGATCACATGATTACAACTACAGGTTAATAAGATCACTGCTAATACAAGATTCTGCTTAAAACAAGGAAATTTTTGGATCCCAATCCTTTGTTCTTCATTGCTTTCATTCCTGACAACACAAAGTTCCTGTTATAACAAGGTCATTTGCGAAGTCCAAAGGACCTCTTCTTAACGACATTCAGAATTTACTTCAAAATACTTCTTTATACAAAAGCTGCAAAACCAATGCTGTTATAATAATAATAATACTTGTAATAATATAACTCTGTAACCACATCCCTACTGCTTCTGTGTGTAAATGATTTAAGGAGACACTTAAAGGTGACACCTTTATAATTTCAAGGTTGAGGCATGCTGTATCTTGTCCAGTGTGCGAGTTTCAGGGAGGGTAGATTGGTTTCAGGCCTTTGGCAAATGCAACAAATGATGGAGGCAGGAACCAGGCAGTAAAACCCAGTCTTTTTATTCTTTAACTGCAAGGGGGCACAGACCGTGTCACAGCCATAACAGAATTTTGATCAATATTTTGAATACGGGCAATCTACAGTACAGTGTGTCACCAGAAGGTTGCTGCAGACACGCCATTTTTTGCAGTGCATTGTGGAAATAGTTGACAAATTCTATTCGCCAGGTGTGCGCAAGGAACTTAATTCCCAATATTTGCCAGGAAAGAAGATGGGTTCTAAAGTGCAGAACTTTCGAACCCCTCAAAATTTCCCCAAGGTTTCAACTGACATTTCCTCATATGCAAATCATGGTATCATGCTTTTGTCAACAGTAAACTTGAAAAATGGCCTCTCCGCGTCTGTGGCAACCTCTTGGTGGCACACTGTATAGCAAAGGAATTTTTTGTTGAGAAAAAACTTTTCTTAGAAAGCTCACGTTGCCCGTGAAAAACAGGTCCCCGAATCTTTGATGTGCACGCTGCTTGTCACCTTTGAAATAGACACTGGCTCTGTCGGCAGAGAGTAGCGTGCGTACCACCTGCGCTGGTCTTTACAACATGTTATATACGTGTACATGACACAAGAATGGTACGTCATTCTTTAATAGTTATCAATGCTGGTTGTCCCATTTCAGCAAAATAAGCAGGCATTGAGTCCCGTAAGCCCTAGTGCATCCATGAATAAAAATGCGAAGATGAGGTAAAGATGTCAACACATTAGCTGTGTGCTGGAAAATGAAAAGTTTCAAACTTGAGGAAAACTCCCTGGGGTTCGGATACCCTGCTGGACTGCAGTGACTCCGCTGCTAGGTTGGGAAGGTGTTAGGGGGAGCACTCTGTGACCGGCTGATACCTGGGATCTCATGCTGATACCAGGCCTCGAAGTCCTCCACTGACATCAAGACAACACGCTCACGGACAAACTGAACCAAGAAAGGGGGAGAAAAGACAACGTACTTGGAATTGGAAACTGGAAACAGATCAGAAACTGTTTGATCTTGCTTTGAAATAACACACATAAATCAATAAGCCTTGTGTTCATGAAGTTTTCCACCCATCCTTGTTTCTAAGGTCGGTCAATGGCTTGACAACTTTTGACCAAATGTGTACAAATTTGTTGCACACTACAGAAATGGCAAAGACCATCAACAGTAGTTATGCACACTGTTGCAGCTGAATCCTTTTGTAACTGCCAAGTACATGTACATTGTATATTGAAACACATGGAGGAATCAAACCCAAGTACCAAGATTGCATTCCATACTGAACAAAAATACCGTAATTTTTGGAATATAAGCTGCGTGGTGTATAAGCCGCAGCACACAAAAATCGGCAAATTAATGTTTAAAGTTGGTGTATAAGCCACACCGCAGCACTGACGATCCGACCACGAAGGTCATCGTGCTGCATGCTGAACCACCAGTAAGGCACGTCAATGGTTCCAGTACATGTGCAATAAGCCTTTTGCCAGTTAACTTTGACCCAAATCTGGTACAGTGAGTTCTTTAAATTCACGTGAACATAACCTGAATTCTCCATACTAAACCCACTGTTGCTATACCTCGTGATTCGGGGCAAGCTTTTCCTTAGTAACATAAGAGATGCCTTGCAACAATACACTGTTCTCAATGGATAAGAAGGGCACAAAGGAACCAGTCCGTTCCAGAGATGGTGGTCGCTATGCGAAAGCTTGCCCTGGATCATGAGGTATAGCAACAGTGTCTTTAGTCTGGGGAATTCAAATTGTTATGTTTATGTGCAGTCAGATAACTCAGTGCACCAGATTTTATTCAAATTTAACTCGCAAATGGCTTATTCTAATAAATTTAACTTGTATAAGAAGAGTGCGAATGAGTGCCACCATTAAAAATAAATTCACGTCCTCGAAAATTAATAATTAATAATTTTTAAGGACACTCAATGATTGTCCTGCATAGGCAGCTCTTGCCCTTTTTTCGAAGCAGCCAACAAAGTTATGCTGATAAAAGTCTTGATAACTTGAAGTCGTTTAAGTCAAAAGATTGTTTTATCTCGTATGCCGACTTTTCTCATGAAAAGAATAGGCTGTAATGTGCAAAAATACATCCACAACTCGAACTGTCCACAACACTAAATCGATTGATCTCGAAGTTATGACACCGATCAAAAAACACCATCAAATCACTTCAAATATAATAGGTACAAAAGGACTGTCTTGAGACCTTGGTGTGAGCCATCACATTGGCACCACTTGTGTTGCATGCATGCTGCAGGGCACATGCACGGCATACACCACCCCGCCGTGTACGATAAATTCTGCTTTCAGGCTAGCCTGACTGCTACTGAAGACCCATTCATGGGCAGTCCAAACACTGACTCTTTCTGATAACCACGTGACCACAGAAAGTTGGGTCATCAGAAAACCGAAGCGAAAACAAACCCGAAATTCTGAGGCATGTCACGCTGAACACTACTGGCGATGATATGACCATAAGACGAAAGATCTGCTTCACAAAGGTATAAGCCGTTGAGATTTATTTACTAGTAGAAAGAAACCTTTACGTAACAACAATAAAAACTTTTTTAGTGAACTGAGTATTTGCGTGCAAAAAATACACAATGCGAATGAATAAAATGACTGATTTATCCTTCAAAGGTTGCCATTAGTAAGCTGCCCGCATTATAAGCCACAGGGACATTTTTCAGAGTGAGAATCAATGTATAAGCCGTGGCTTATATTCCCAAAATTACGGTACTGATGGATATTATCACGCCTGACACAGATTCACTTTTTTGTATCCAAGTCAGGTTTCCCAGGCCACTAAGCCAAGCAGCAATTCAGTATGCTTGCTGGACTTGGGAAAGGGATTTGATTCCAACTCTGGTTGCAGTTTTTACTGTGGGGAGAAAAAGACCGCACTCACCTCGATGGCAGCACTGACGTCTGGTAGGCACAGTTCCCAAGGCTTGAGGCCCGTCAGGACATTGAGAAACTTCTGCGGCGTGATCTTGCGGCTCTCAATGATGCCCATGGACTGCAGCTTGTCCAGGAGCGCCGCGCATGCCATATCGCTGAAGACGTAGCCGGGGAGACGTGAGGTCAGCTCCTGGAACCTGATGATGCCAACAAAATGAACAGCGTTATAAAATGGCCTATCACAATCGCCCAGGACAATATGAACAAAACTGGTACTCCCATTCAGAGTCCTGACGGTGATGGTCATTAGGGGGTGGATTTTCACTGTGTGCTCTTTGGCAAGAGTCACACAGTTTAGCTGAAATTCTGCCAATTTTGCACACTGATCATTGGGGAGAGCAGACCCTCCTGACAACATCTCTGCTCGTAGCTACAAATCATAAGTATATGCAGTCAACTCTATTGTAACTGTTGATGGGACCACCTCATTTACCATACTACAACTGAAATTGTTACAAAAAGAAAATATAGTAAAAATAATGAATTCAATAGATGGAGCCCCTCAAATCCTACTCTTTATAACATAACGGCGTTCATCACGTTGACAGTTTTGACCACCTTTTGGCACAGTTCACATTGAACCTTTACATTTCCTGACCCAAATTTCAACCTGAATTCCCAACAGCTTGTGAATTACAGAAAGTGTCCAAATCCTTTAGAGCAATTTATAAGCCAATGCTCATTTTAGCGGAGATGATACGATCCACTGAGTTTTGTTTTGGTAAGTTGAATCACATGTATGCAAATCTCCCCATGACTCCACTGTTCCTCACCATTTGCTTTCCTCTTCCACCTTTTTCTTTCTCATCTTCTCCTCAGCAGACTCCTCGTTGTCTCTTGCAGCTTCCTTCATCCTCTCCAGCTGGGCGCTGATGTGGAGGTTGGTTCGGATGGCTCGGAACTTCTCCTCGCTGCGCCACAGCTTCTTCCTGCAAACAGTGTCAAAGTCAGGAATTGTTACTGTCCTGCCGATACGGCAGAGCAGAGAAATGAATTCAGATATGAGTCTAAGCCAGGAAGGGCAAAAATGCTGACCACTGTTCCCTGAGCCATGAGGGCGTGGCTCAGGGAAATTTCTTTCAAGCTGAAAGTGTGTACTCATTATAAGCTGAAAATCTGTGCACATTCAGGTGAAATGTGCACACATTTAGTTGGAATTGATCATATGCACTCCATCTCATTTACTCCCCTGAACCAGTGACCTTTTTTAAAAGAAAAGTCCAGAAATTTGAAATTTCATAACCAGATCATTGAATATGCATCGCATGTGCAGTATTAAATAGACAAGAAAACTTCCCTGAGATCTTACTTTTCCAGGACTTCCAACTTATCGTGAAGCATGAGGGCCTTGTCTTCAGTAACATCGGCGAAGCGACTCCGGAGCTCTGCTGGTAGATGGGCATGTTTGTGACTAGGGAAGATGGGTTTGAATTCATTCTTGGGAGGTGCACTGCAGACGAAAAACAAAGACTGCATAAGCAACCAGGAAAGATTTCCTTTAAAAAGAACACTTGAATAAGCAATTGACGGAAAAAAAAGGTTGTGTAACTTTGTGGCTTACTGCAGCAATGTTTTCATTCAGTCAAAAGTATCAATGAAAACAGAGAGTGATATAGTTTCTCTTTAGACTGTCTCAACCTAACACATTCAGTAATTTACTTTAGATGTTGAACTCACTGTCCTTTCCCTCAAATATTTAATATACACAGTCCTAAATAGAACAATTACCAAGTCTCTACCAACATTTCAAAATTCCCAAACACAGTGTAAAGTTTGGAATTGAAGCCTATCAGAAAAGTCATTACAATTTTTCCCAAATTTCTAAGATTGTGCTGCTCTGTAATAACTATACCTCATTGTGCGTAGTTTGCGATTGGTTGTGGCCACCCATGTGTGTATCTGTTTCTCCTGGGGTCTGGTGGCTTTCTGGTCCCTCTCTTCAAGATGCTTTTGCTGCAATAGAAATACGATCATACACTGACTTCAAACCATGACTTGGACCAATTCAGTGGAGTTGCTAAGTTAAAATATTGCTTGTACATGTAATGACACTATAGATATAAACCAGGTACCATTTGAAAGTTGCTGTTTCTCACAAGTAAACAATCCTAAACTTGTGGCATCGATTCTACTCAAATGGTTATTCATAATACCTTATCCCTATTCAACAACCCACATTTGAGAATGCCCACTGCAATGTGATAAATGCCCACTGCATAAAACCACACCGCCACCTGGATATGAGACAGTTTACTCCATCCCTATTGGTCAAGAGTCTGTGTGCTCAGCAGCATGCAGAACTCACCATGTGCGCACACCAAGTCCATATATGGAGATTCTTCTGGACTACTTGCACAAGGAATATACCACAAAATGGACGGGGGTGTTCGGAAGAATTAAAGCAAAATTCTTGAACAAAATCCTTGGAAATTTATTGCATGTTGACTGCTTTTGACTCTGACTAAAACAGCTTGGGCATTGGCAGCATCCATTCTCCAGAGTCAGTCTTATAAACACATGCACCGTTATGTATTCCCTTATGCACATTTCATAGGTTGGCAAGGAAGTTTGGCTTGTAAGCCTGTACATGCATCCCACCATGGACACCATGCTTAAAGGGTGAACACAAAATGACTGCACTAGAGCTGTAAGCACAGAACAGTGATCTAATTCATGCCACAATTAAACTTCTGTCCAGTTAAGAACCATGTAGGCACGTGAAGTCCTTTTCATGCACCAGCTGGTAACTTCCTCTTCGGAATGAAGCAAAACATTCTCTGCTTGGTAAAAATGTTTGCTGAAATAGTTTTTGCTTTATAAAAATCAACTCCTGATTCATGAGAATTCTTTGGATTTTTGTCAACTAGTTTCCAATAGATCAATGAAATTTAGCCTGGGTTATTCACGAATGTAAAAAGAGCTTGAAAGGTGCATTGGAAAAATTCTGCTTTGTTATTAATAGAACCACTCGCCTTTTACGAATTTAGAGCAAAAATCCAAAAAAAAGCTGGTCCCTAAGGATACTTACCAACAGTGCTGGTCCCTTGGTGACAGTCCTTTGACCAGAAGAAGTAGCACTAGCACTGCGCTCACTAGCAATGGAAGGCGACCTGAAACATGTATCAAGAATGCAGTGTGATTACGGAAGGTCTATTCATTCACACTTGGCATACTGGAGCAAACTACGGGAGTGCAATGTGGTGACTCGAGACATTCACTGTCATCGATATTTCACATCAAAGCGAAATGTGCAATAACTCAACAGCAAAGTTGGAAACCAATTACATGTTCATACTGTGAGTCGTAAATTTGCATAAAGGCTGTCATATGCACTGCACATCCTGCAGAACTTCACGTTGTATCAGATGACAAGAAAAAAAGCAGTTTCACGTATTTAGGGGGCACAAACTTATATCTCAGACTTTTCTCTGTGGTCTTAGTTTCAAATCAACTTTGTTTGGGCAATGCTACATGTGAGTTGTGAAGAACGAAACTTCACTACAAAAGTACAGTTGAACTCCTTGAGCCAAGTTCTTGGCAGTAAATTGCATTATAAATTTTTACAGTGCACAAAAGCAACAGAAAACTACAACCGTGCAACGCCCTGGACCGTTTGCCATACCTGTCTTGCCTGGCTCCCCGCCTTGAGGCTGTGTCATCATTATCTTCATTCTTGCCAACCGTGCCAACCAATGAGGCACTCTCAATGATGTCATCCAGTATCTTGAAGGTGCTTGAAGCTGTGAACACAGAGAGATAATCACTGTGACTGAGTTGTTTGTGATCAAGTTGAGAGACAGAACTTTGCGCAGCAAATTAGAACACGCACTGCATTCAGTAAAGTCCCTTATGAGTTCAACCCTAACCACCAGGGACCAAGTCTTGTGATGGTCTTAACTGCAATGGTTTTTAGGGTTTTCTGATGGTCTTAACTGCAATGGTTTTGTAGGGTCTGGTGATGGTCTTAACTGTGATGGTTTTTGTAAGGTCTTGCGATAGTGCTAACTGTGATGGTTTTAGGGTCTTGTGATGGTCTTAACTGTGATGGTTTTGTAGGGTCTTGTGATGGTCCTAACTGTGATGGTTTTTGTAGGGTCTTGTGATGGTCTTAACTGTGATGGTTTTGTAGGGTCTTGTGATGGTCTTAACTGTGATGGTTTTTAGGGTCTTCTGATGGTCTTAACTGCAATGGTTTTGTAGGGTCTTCTGATGGTCTTAACTGTGATGGTTTTGGGGTCTTGTGATGGTCTTAACTGTGATGGTTTTGTAGGGTCTTGTGATGGTCTTAACTGTGATGGTTTTGTAGGGTTTTCCATATGTTTGCCAGACTGTGTCCAAACGGCCTCCAATTATTACAACACAGGCAATCTGTGTGTATCCAGCGTGGAGTGGTTGAGGGGGTCCCAACTAGGACTCTATCTCTATCGTCCAACTCACCTTTGCCAAGCTCTCTGAGGCTCTCTCTCTTTCCTGCCCCATCCTCCTCTCTGCGGGGTGTGCTCTCGGCACTACTCTGGTTGACCGACTGACTGAGGGTGGAGCTGGCCCTAGTCTGGCCTAGGGAAGTCATGCCTGACCCCGCTTGGACTGACACCCTCCGGCCCGGGCGGGGTAAGGACATGGAGGCGGTCAGGTTGAGGCCATGGATGGCCGTCTTGGTGCTGGTGCGGGATTTCTGCAATTTGAGGTAAGAAATAAATGTGCATGGGATTCCTTGGCAACTAAGACTACGTCTAGTATATCAAAATAACTTACCTGGATTGTATTATTTAATTGAATTCAGTCAAAGAAACAAAACAAAACAAAACAAAACAAAACAAAACATATAATTTGATTCAATCTTACCACACAATCAGGACAGTGTTGTGCAAGGCAGATAAAACTCACTGTGCAAAAATCTACAGACACACACATTGCAGTACGAAGGGCATACCGCATCTTCTGATTGCTCATTTTCTTTTCTGTATTCCGCACACAGTGTTAGTAAAAGCTCAATGACGTTTTGAAAAAGTTAGAAAATACACAATAAAGATTGCACACTTCAGCAGTCAAGTTTTTCTTGGCCGTTACTGTACCTGGCCGCCTTGAGAGAAAAGACTTGGTAGGCTGTCCGTCTTTGCCATAGCAATGAAAAAACACCCCTTGTATTAATCATACTGTCATTTTTTCCATGCTTTATATTGAAAGGCTGAAGATAGTTTGCAGTGCACATGTAGCAACCACACCAATAAGCTAGACAATACTTCAACAGTGACTGGTTAAGTTTCTCAAGAATTTCGATTTTCAAAGCTTATGAACGCACATAATATAATGTTCTCAGTGCACTCTTAGTACTCATTGGCAGTGGACACAATGAATGTGCGCCAATCTCAAACAAAGATTTTATGTACACCTGCTCTGCCGAAGTCAAATTTGCTTTTCTTATTATCTATCAAAAAGCTGCCTTCTTTTTTTTCAGCTCAATCTGAAGTTAAGGTAAAGCTGCTAGCATGGTAACTTTGAAAGTACATGTAATGCCTAGCTACATGGCACATACAGGTTTGTATGGCATCTCACTCGACACCCTGAATATCAGCAGCATTCATCCTGTATATCAAGTAACATGGGGGTGTCTGTGCCAATATTTGTGGACAATTAAAAAGAGAACGCGGGAATCAATTTAAATCTTATCCAGTCATCTCACTGCTTACCAGATGGCCGGCTCCTGGGTTGGTGACAAACGAATTCCATCGTGTGTCCACCAGCTTCTCTCTCCTTTTGTCTCTCACAGTCGTCTTGCAAAATGTGTTCTGCCGTAGATCTCTAAATGACGGAAAAGGCACAGAATTAGAAGACAGTTTTGAAGATCAATTTACCCAGTTCATAGCAAAGCAGATGTGACAAAGGCCAGCTAGCACCACTTTCCATGTGATGGAAAAATGAGGAGGAATCTTACTTGTACTTGATGTTCCAGCATTTGGTGATCGGTTCCATGGCTGCGGGAGGCTCTGTCATCATTGCCTCCAGAATCCAATTCAATACGCAAAGCTGTCGAAAAATTGCATGTCTGCAAAAGGGGAAAGGAATTCAACAATAATACTGTAAACTGAAAAATGCCTACAACTAGGTTGTAGAAGGAAAGTTTTTAATAACGTAGACCATATTTAAAGAAAATCACACATAATCATTATAAGAAGCACATAAGGAAACTGTCAACATTTGCTTTCAACCCTAAGCTACAGGGCGTTTTGCCTAAAAGCCTCTAAACAAATGGTACATGTACATTCATTACAGTTGTGCCAATCCTGTCTAAGCCTCAATCCTTCAGAAATTTTCACAAGCCCTGCGGTAGATTTGGAAGGGACAGGGAGTTTTGGAGTTTGAGGTACCTGCTGGTCCTGTCTTCCTCTTCGCTGTCCACGTTGATATTAGACCGAATCGGGGTGTAGGGGCGAGGTGGTTCTGCGTTCTTCTTCTTCCGTCTCCGTCGGACCACGGGAGAAGAGGCGGTGCTCAGGATGGACTTGGCTGGGGTGGAGGCAGCCCCACCCGGCTCGCCCATCACCACGCTCAACAAGGAGGAGGAAGGGGGCTCTGATGAGGCCGGCTCAGCCTCTCTTCCCTCTTGCTCCGAGGGGAGGGGTGTCTGTGTGGCAGGGGTGTAGAGATGGGTCTCGGGGCGGGAGAAGGAGACTTCCTTCTTACCCTCACTGTTGGATGGAGTCAGGAAGATGCTGGTGGATAGGAAATTTAAAAAAAAGACTTGTTTACATAAGGCATCCCAGTCTACATGTGTATGATTCAAGAAAGTGTCAGCTGCAGCCTTAGAAAGTGTTGTTTTTGCTACACTAAAATGGAAGGGTGCTAAATAGAACTTCAGGAGAAGTGTTCAGGGCTAGTTTGAATGTTCCCAGGGAAGAAGCTCCTCCTTCTTCCAGTCATAGACAGGGAATGCAACAGAGAACGAATGATGCCTGCTGTAACATCTTGCAGACTGAGAGATGCGGGTAAGTTCGGACTTTGAGGTAGAGCGAAGATTTCTTAACTATTTGTGTGGCATCTCTGTACCTGAGATCTTCATCCCTTGCGAGATCATCGTCTGTGTCCTCATCCGAGCTATCCAAATTGGGAGGTTGCCACTCTCGCTGTCTCCTCTCTGCATCCTGCAACCTTTTGTTCTCTTCTGCATTCAGCTAAATGACAGAAAGGATAAAATTATATGCATGACATCACTGGACAAGAATGTGTTTTTCTGAAAATTGGAAATGGTAATCACTTTAATGGTGTTGCAGACATGCAGACACTGTTGTTGGTCAATCACCAAGCATCCAGTTTCAAAGGTCAAGTCTGCTAAGAGCCTTTATCTTAAGGTAAACTTGAATTCTCAATTCTCGCTGGTTGTGTGACATATAACCGTATTGCACAGTCCAAGTCAAACAGTGCGTAATGTGCAATTGTAACTCAACACAATGTGCCTTTTTGATGCTAAAAGTAAACCGCACAACTGCAAATTTACTCTAAATTCAAAGGTGGCCCGTTTGTGCAAATACACCCTCATAACATCTTCATTGCACGTCAAGTTTGTTTGAGGAAAATTTGTTATTACACTCATGCTCGTAGAACACATAATACTGTAGTGCACCTGTGTCCCGTATACCGCAAGGCTGAAATGCCACTCGGCTTTCGGCCTTGTGGTACATGTATATACGGGACACAAATGCACTACAATATTCTGTGTTCCACTTACGCTTTTGTGATAACTAATATAATCAAAAAATCATGAATCAGCCAAGAGTCATCCATGCTTTCTCAAGTCACTAGCTGTCAAAATGAACCTTGAGATGCACATTCTTTTTTTTCAATCAGTTATTGTTATTCCTCATCCCCTGCTACACCTGTGACTAAACTTATGAATGACATGTACATGTCACTGGATTACCAAAATGGTTGTACATTACTGCAGCCAGTCTTGTATTCAAGTCCATCACAAGTCCATCACAGTCATTTTGTCTTAAGCCAGATCTCAAGCTACCCAAATGAATTCTGACAAAAGCGTTCTCTAGTATTCACCCTGTTACTTATGACTGGCCTTGTGAAGGGACTTATGACTGGTCTTGTGAAGGGACTTATGACTGGCCTTGTGAAGGGACTTATGACTGGCCTTGTGAAGGGGCTTATGACTGGCCTTGTGAAGGGACTTATGACTGGCCTTGTGAAGGGGCTTATGACTGGCCTTGTGAAGGGACTTATGACTGGCCTTGTGAAGGGACTTATGACTGGCCTTGTGAAGGGACTTATGACTGGCCTTGTGAAGACACATGTGAAAGGAGATGGGATGGGACTTGATTCCAATAGTGACTGCAACCGTTCCTAGACAGCTGTGACCTTTTTTCAATGGTAACTAGGTTTGACACCTGCTGACTCCATGTTTACCCTTTCTTCATCCTCTTTCCTGATAGCTGTGAACACCCCATGTCCAAGCTTCACCCAATTCACCATTTTTCTGTAAAACGAAAAGAAGCAACTTATTTACTCTAAATGAGAAAAAAACACAACTTTTTAGCAATGTATAACAGAGAGATTACATATAGTTTATTCTCGTGGTGGCAAAGAAAAATGGGTCCATTTTGTGATTTTTAAAACTGCCATTTTGGATCTTCTGCCTGTACATGTATATGCACATACTTCATTATCAGAAAACTTTTTCTTTATCTACAGCAACTATACAAAGTTGTAGTGGCATTCTAACAAAATTGAAGACATTTAATTTTTCAGCTGTACAAAACCCCACAAGCTCAAGACAGCACCATGCTGAGCAGTATTTCTGGTTTGATTTTTGCTCAAACGTACGCGCCAACTACAATGCATGGTATTTTTCTACCTAAGCTGCATAAGAAAAACTACAGATTTTGGCTATCATTCACTGCCTGCAGAAACTTGCATTAACATTGTAACTATTCCAGTTAACACAAACTGAAAAATGGCTAAGTTTTTAGGTGCTTATGGCCCAACAACCTCCAAAAATGTCACCAGACGTAGTTCCCCACATACCGTACCTCGCTGAGGATATTTCTTTGTTTAAAGACTTCTTATTCTTGTGGTTGCGGCGGAACACAAACTTCCTCGGCGGCGGTTTGTTCTCGCTGGGCTGCGGGATCAAAACTCCATCCTTCTTGTCTTTCTCCTCCTCCCCTTCCTCATCTGAGCCACTCCCAGATGAGTCTTCTGACTGGGCCTATGTGTGGGCAAGAAGAACGGCAAGCTATAAAATGTCAAGAGGCAGTACGTGCATGCACGATTCTGGCAAGCAACCATACCTGTGCCATTTATCGGTGACTCTCTGGAAATGTTTACTGTAGGAGGAATCCTGTGAATTTATCCTCCAACGTCTGATAATGTACCGTGTTCCAACCCTTCCCAAAAAATTCTTTGGTCTTCACTAAAATTTCTTAAACAATCCATATACAGGGAAACCTGACAAGTTAGCATGTTTAACACCAGTTATAGTCATTATAACATGAACAAAGAAATTGCATGGAATTTGAACCCACAACGTCCAGAATACTGTACATGTACCAGCACTCCCCCATATGAACTTTCTTGCCCAGGTTCCTTCCATCTGTCAATGTCATTGATGAACAGGGGGGGGGGGTTGACAGAAGCTTCTTATCCTGGACTTCAATATCAAGATGTAAGATAAATGTAGTGGCCACATGGACAGGAAAGTCCTGATGAAACTGGAAAATTACTGGAGATCTTAAACATGTTGAAGGGTGAGATTTCACAAAGATTGCAAAAGCTTTCCCCCTTCTTGTATCCATTCAATGGAAAATGGTAAGTGAAGCCTTTATACTAACATTTTAGGACATTTTGCAAAATTTTAATCATTATCTTCAGGACAGCAGAACATTGATCAAATTAGTGCTAATATGCAATTCATTTACATACGTGTACATGTACACAGCACAAGCAATAACAGATTAACAGGGAAAGAGAAAAAAAATGAAGATGGAAATATAGCAAAACATCAGGAGAGGCAAAGTGTGAAATATCAAAACTTCATTTATTTATAATTTTCTTAATTGTCTAAAATCACATGGCTGATGTACATGTATATGGCTATCTTTTCAGTCTCTTCATTCTTCCTTGTTTTGTGATTTGATGTAATTTCCCAAGTCAAGTGAAATTACTCTTTTGCACAATTCCTCCTCTGTCTCCCAGGATGATGTGTAAATTCAGCACACCCTCCAAGGAACTGGTACTGTTTGCCGATGCCATAGATACGTATTAAACAACCAGGGCAGTGCAAACATGGACACAGTGTTTTTCAATCACTGTGCAAAGAAGATGCTTATTACAGAGACCCTAGGGCTTACAGTTTCTGTGTGCATTTGCTCCAACAGTACAGATTTGGAGGACAAGATACAATGCATAGTCTCAGGACTGTATTTCAGGGCTGCATCTCAACAACCTGCAAATTTGCCTCTGGCATATTGACACATGCATGCAGCTTACTGCAATCTCCCAGATTTGTGCAATGGATTAATGCACATCTTAAATCTCTGTGGGAAGTCACAGGTTAACAATCCAACGATGGGTAAAATCAACGTCCTAGCATTTCCTGAGTCTAAAACTATTACTTTGTTATTACTGTACTGTATGTCTATAAGTGAAGAATTTTGCGCTCTGTCCCAAAGTAATGTACATGTATATTATGGATCAGTTATTTAAGAGTTAGAAACATTTTGAATTGATCTTGCCTATACATGTATGGTAGTTTGGGTGCGGTTTGGTTTTTGTACATGGGTGGTTAATTGAAGAAATACACGTTCTCTTTGAGAATAAAATTCCAAAAACAAGTACAACTTTAAGACCAACGTGTGCTTCCTAATACCCAGATGGTCGTATTTTTGTTTTGCTAAAATAAAAGAAACAATTTTTAATCTGTGTTTTGTAAAGTACAATTTTTATTTCATGTCAAAGCTGTGAAATATTTGACAGATTAAAATTAATGTCCATGCCGTGAAGTCAAAGTGCAGCTACAATGGCAACAAGGGCAACGATAAACCCCCGCAATTGTTCAATGGCACTACAGAGACAAGGACTCTTGAATTCTCGAGAGAATTATCAACAAATCAGTTTAATAATTAAACGGGCATTGTTATGTCACCAGGGTGACGGCGTTCTCACAAAACTGAACGGCGCACACGCACTGCACAGCACGAAGCCAACGTGCAATTAATTTACTTCAATTGCAGTTTCTGTCCGGCACCGGTACACGCCATAATGGGGGGGGGTTGGGTTTTTGACTGAATACGTGTCAAGACTACAACAGATGTCAACCAAAACAAATGGCTGCCACTGTGTAGATTTGCAATTAACTAGACAAAAAGTCAATATTGCCTGCATTTTCTGGAATGAATTCCCTTTGGTAGTGTGCATACATCTACAATGTACAGTGTGTATGGGATAGAAGATTCTCATTCAACTTGCATGATTATACATGTAAATGACAAAACATATAATGTATCAATCCAAATTGAAATAAAAACATATAATGAAATACTGTGATATTTCAGAGGCATTTGTACATGTATGCATGCAGACATGTTTTATTTCACTTCTAAATATTTCCTATTTACTTTTAATTTTGCATCAATTTTAACTAACATGGTTAAAATGCTCTAGAAAAATAAGATTCTCTGAATGTTTTTTTTACATGTACATCCATAATGCCTCAACTTCAGTAAATAACAGTATATGTATGTACATGTACTTACATGTAAACCTCAGATGCAAACTTAATCCAAGCACAAGTTATCATCAGATGACACACATTTTGCACAGCATTTTGACCCAAACTCCTCAAGTATTTTGACTCTATATACAATGTAGCTTTGCCCCTAATCCACTGGTTAAGAACATCTCTGATGACTTCCAAAAACTATTCTTGTGTATTTCAGGCCAATGGCACACTTTCCTCTTTGTTTTAAACTTAGCAGGTTATCAAGGCCTAATGTAAAGTCACACCATATCATGCATGTGCTCTGCCTGCCAGCAAACTTCTACAAATCAGGGTTAGTTTTATAAGACTTGGGACAGTTACGGTTAATCAGAGAAGAAAGCACTCAGGTACATGTATCTCCTTAACCATGTTAACTTGACAGTCTTAGTCCCAGATCACTCTGAAAACTCAATCACAAAACTGCAAATTAATTTATGAACTAGGGCTGGAAAGATAACAAGGAGCTACATATGTTTAGAAAGAAAGGGGGGTGTTGCATGGTCCAAACCGATGCGCTGCACATCCCCGCATGAAAGGTTGCTACCGCCTAAATTGAAATTGTCATGAAATACTGAACTTGCAGGATGGAGAAATAGTGCAGTTGGACCCTAACCTGCACATGTACAATAGATGAACATGAAGCTGAATACTTACCAAGTCCTGCCCTAGAGCGTGAAGGATGAGCTTCTTTTCTTTAAGGTGTAGGGGTTCCCCTAGCACCTGGTAGGGCTTGTGGTTCACAGACCGATAACCTTGCTCTTTCATCTGCTGAAGCCTGTCAAATGAGAGTGAATGGAAAATGAAGTCACGGTTGAAGTTGATAAAGAAAACGCTTTGAAAGAGACAAGTCTGGAGTCCCAAGTCTTTTTTTCATTTCAGTTCCCTTTTCCCCCAATCCTTTCATAATGCAATTCGAGAGTTGACTGCAATTTACGCTGAGCGGTCCCTGCCTGCGTACTCTGCACTGTACTCACCGTCTCGCATAACTGGCTTTAAAGATTTCTTCCTTGGACGGTGAGGCACAGTTTGACTTGTAGTGAACATCTGAGCGGGCTAGAATATACTCCCCCTGGTGGGATGGCAGGGGTAAGGGGACAGCTTGGATATATGACCTGGGGTCGCGGGACTTTGCTGGACACATCCTGGAGCAGTGGGCTGCAGATTACGGTCACCTCAAAAGCATTGTAGCGGATTCTAGATGAATGGACTGAGGTTGAATCTGATGTTACTCTGTGGGAATTCTGAAACTACAAAAGATGAATTTGGATACATTGTAGGATGCTTGCTGTCCAACAAAATTACAAGTTTCTTACACGATGGCAGATGTTAGAGTCTCTTTATTATGATAATATGACACACTTTTGAACCTTTAGTTAGTGGTTGCTGACGCTGTGTGTGTTGATGCTTGTGACACTAAATAGTATTAACCCTAACAGTCCTCAGTCCTCAAACAGGTGCAGGATTGAGGAGTGTTAGGGTTAAGGGTGGGAATTTATATTTAATTTGAAAAACTTTCACAAAAACTTACCCATATCGTTTAAACGTTTAGCAAATACTTTACAGGGGCCGCCCCCTACCTTGGGTGTTTTCATATGCATAATTAACTTTCAACAATACCGGTACATGTGGTCCAAGCTATGTAAAAATGTAGATTTACATGTACATGTATGTTTGGGCATTCATAACAAGTAATATTTATTGTTTTAAGCTGTGTTCCTGTTGGACCTTTTTGGTTAACTTACCGCAACTTTCCTGAAGCATTGAAAAATTAAATCCAATGGGAACACATGGTGAACTAACGTCCCTGTCAACTTACTGCAATCGTGATGTAGAACTAACAAGTCAAAAAGGGTTGCGGAAGATTTCCACGCAGCCACGGTAAGTTAGCAGGGGCGCTAAAAAGTCCAATGGGGACAATCCCTGTACAATGTAGACTGACCGTGACCACGCTAAACCTATGAACAAGACTACCGTTACACAGAGATCGACAGCAGGCACGCAAAAAATGGTTGTATGATTCCCAGTCTCCTTGCATACAGTACACTAGTATAAAACGCACACACAGTCAAGCGCACCCAGATAACATGGATAACGCTATACACACATTGTGTAAGGGTACATATACATGTACATGTTGTACGATTGCCACTTAAAAGGTGGCAGATTTGGCCGAATTTGTCTGATTTTGTCATTTTTTGATCAGATTTTGCCAATTTTGTCATGATTTGTACAGCACTGGTAATGAATTCACCTAGTCTTACACAGCGAATAAACATTCCGTTACGATAAAAAGTCCAAGTGGGAATGTGCAGCATTGGTAGAATGACACGAAGGTATGTTGCAGTAAGTTTCTGCGTGGCCACGGAAGAAAAAGTCCAATGGAAACACTGCTTTAGAATTCAATTTTTTGCACATAAACATGATAAAGTAAATGGATGCCGAAAAGGGGAAAAAACCAGCAGGCTTATGTACAGTAACTGGCATTGTTTACAATAAAAATGAACGTGGGATTGCATCAATCACAACGTCAAACCTCTAATAGGGAGGTTCTGTTTAAAACGTTTGTGAAAATCTGTAAATGGATATGGGATTTTTTTTTTTTAAACGTTTCAACGTGTAAATATCCCACCCTTAAATAGCACAAAGGAATGAGAAACTTCTTTGTGATGGTGTTTCGACTCTAATACTTTGCAGTATGTTTCACACAGACATGTATGAGAGAGGCAGGGAAGTTACGGGTTCAATTCCACATGCAGCAGAAAACAACATTTGAAATCACCTTTAAAGAGTAAAATCAGGAAACAGAGCAATCTAGTGACCGGTGAAGTTAGCACATGTACTTATTTCGATTCACTTGGGGTGCAGTTTCGTACATGTCTTACAGACATGATAGACCAACTAATTTTCACAAAACTACATCTACATGTATTTCTAACATACTGTAGGACATATGTTGAACCTATAATTTAATTCAAAAAAAGTAACGGCGACATACTAGTTAATGTAAACACTACAGTACTAACTACAATCCTCAAGTGGCACTATCGTTCTCTGGAAAAGAGTTCCATACAAAGACATCACTTGACATCCTGTGCACAAACCCTAGTATGAGGTTGGTCTGAAAAATTCTAAGTGTTTCCTGAGTAAACATTCCAATATTTCAATTCCATGCTCTTCGGACACGGTATCTCTTTCTGGTGGCTGATAATATTCCAGGCCTATACAACTTTGGGGAAAAATTATTGATTTCCAGATATGGAAGTTTATGTTGAGTAACTCACAGCTGTTAAAGTTTCCTTTCAGGTACACGTACTCTGTGGTGGTTGCACATTCCCGCAAGTTCCTTGGGTACCGCATCGACCGCGATACCCCACGGGGGCTAGAGCGCCTGTAGACGGGTAGCAAGTAGAATGCACGCGGTCCACCAACGATCAACCTCGTGGGAGTTTTCAAGACTATAGGCCTACAGTAAAAAGTGTACAATGCCGACAAGTCTGTAACGGAATGCTCCTTGTCGAGCTCTCGTTCAGTCACCTTCAAGGAACTTATTTCACAGGCAATTGCTGCAAACACATCAATAATTCACCCATACAAAAATCATCAACGCGCTGCAGGCCAAAATCAATCCCGATCAAAAGTTCAGTCGCGTTAACAGTGCTTAGTGGTCACACAGTACACCGTACGTACCAGCGAAAACTTATTATCATGTAAATTTTGGCTGTGCCAGTAACAGCTCTCACACCTACTCATACGGCTATGTTTCAAGAACAATTTTTGATAGTTCGTTTTAGCCTTTAACGGTTACTTGTCACACATTCAACAGTGTCGGAGAAAAGAAAAACCCTGCGTACAGCTTAAATCTCCACAACGGATAAGTGACTGCATGTATTGCCTGAATTTCGCTAACAGACGCAGCATCTGCAATAATGTTTACACCATTCCTAGTGGGTAGAGTAAACTTATTCTAACAGCGAGGCCGTTCCTTAGTTACTGCAAATAATAATAGAGCTGGACCGGATCAGTGTCTCGTCAAGTTGTGCTACGTTTTCTTTGAATGACAGACCAGGGATTATAATATAACTGTCCGGGCCGACATTAAGGTTGCTATTTTGATGCGCAAAAAGACTGAGGAATTTTTGTTTGCTTTTTATTTGACTAATTTCCATATGTCTTACCAACACACTTAAAACAATATAGCCAACGACGCGGCCTAGTTCGTGGGCACCATGGGTACACACGAACTAGGAAAATCTTGAGTGGGTATATCCCCCCCAACCACCGTCCGTAAAAGATCAACCGCTCCGATCCCTCCCCCTCCCGCAAAGAAGGGTGGCATAATGCCTGTGCACAATTAAAGCTGCATACATCACTGATGCCAGTACCAGTGAGGCAAATTAAGGTTTTTCCCATTTTTGCTCACATTTTTAGTGCACATGTTTACATGTTTACATGTGCACATGATTTAGGAAAAGAAATCCTTGTCAGTTCTCACTGCACTAATAAAATTAAAAACGACATCTTATCTCATCGGTGTGTGACAGCACAGAGTTACACGTAATGCTTCAAGCCATTCGACGTAAAGTGCCGAATGAAGATGAAGAAACACCACAAACGCGCTTATCTGCCCTTAGGTCGGGAATCAAACCTAATAACCGCCGTTATCTCTCCCATAATCATCGATCATGGATATTTCTCTGTGTTCACTGTGTTCATGCTAAACAACTTTTAGTTTAATCATTGGTCGGTAATTCGATCTCAGAGGGTTTCAGATTAAGACGAACCAGGACGTCCCCTAATGATTTATCTGATAACTTGCTTACAATGTGTGGAACGATGACAGATTAACAAAGGCAGGCATAAACAAAACTGATACTTTGAAGTGCTAGGAATTAATCCGCATTTATTATACACAAAATACAATCATTAAATCTTCCACCATGCAAAAAAGGGGAAAAAATTACTACAATAAAAATAAACACTTCCAGTCTTAAAGGGAGCTCCTTTGTAATACACACTATATAATTCACAGTGTACACTGGGCCACAGTACAAAAACAAGGACCATGTTAAAAATACAATTTTTACTGTTTCCACTTTCCAATGACGTTACTGAGACCTCTTTGATGATATATCAGATTCAGATTACGATTAATTTTCATTAGCTATATTAATCAGCAAATCCTCTAAACTTTGTAGAGCTTACCAAAGCCGAGTGAAACTGTTCTAATTTTTTCAGTTCTAAATAATTTAATAGTAAATGAGGAAACTTCACTTCCATAGTTTTATATAAACATCCAGGGCTATCTTTTACATTAATTAAAAAAGAAACATTTCAAGCGAAAATTCTGCATGTTATGTACATTTTGAGACAACTGTGTTTTTCTACATATTGTAAATAATCACTAAACAGGAGAAAAATTGCATTACCTTTGAATCTAATAACCACAGTCATAAGGAGTTACTTGTAGTTTAGTTACAAAAGGCAATAGTAATTGTTCCTACATTCTTTATGATAACATCATATTCTTCTTCAAGGAACAAAATTTGTCAATGGTCTTTCAAAAGAACTAAGATCAACCTACCATTTCCAATTAGTGTTTGTAACTAATTTTCTGATTGCTCGTGACGTGTACTTCATATGGTTAAACACGACTTAAGAATTTCTTCAATAATATATGATGTGTAAAACATACAAGGAGGCTCTTCAGTTACATGCGAATTGAGTTGGAAATCAGTATCCATTCATTAGTCAAGGTTCAAAATTCTGGATTTATCCTTTGTAATTTCTGTTCACACTCTGATCTAGCCTTCTGTGTCTCTTCCTCATTTATCACAAGGAAATAATTTATGTGCAAGTATGCATTCTGACACATATACAGCTAAGTGAAGAGGGACATACTGACACTATTACAATATACACACTGTTGATGTTAGACTTGATATCAACTCAGCAGACTGTCATGATTGGTTAGATGGTGCAGTTGATATGAATATGGCATGATGTTCATTAGTTTAGTCTCGTTTACCAGCAGACTTACTTGCTTAAAGACCAACTCCAATGATGCTAACTTTTCTCATACTGAATCTTATTCAGAACACGTTTGTGTTAATAAAACACAGTTTTTGTACCCATTTTTCCTGCGAGTCCAGTCCGGTATTGTAAAAATGGACATGTTGTCACGATTCATTTGCATTAAATGGATATTGATTTCTGTGATGTATTACCATGAAGAGGAAATACTACAGTGCATGCGCTATAGGCATGCATAGCATGCAAAGCTGCAGATGACAGTACGAACTTAAAGAATGCTCTCATTCTTTGGAAACTTGAAGAATTTCAATCCTGGTTCTTTCGCAGAATTACTAGTACATCTACGATGCACGATTTTGGAATTTTTGTGAATCATGAAGACGGGAGCACAAACTCTAAATGGAAAAGAGATAAAGCAGCACAGTAGACCCGGCATACAGATCAATCCCCGGTACACGGCGCATGCACGTGTAGCTCCATGTTCATGAACATTTGCAGCGGAACGTGCCATGTACGTGTATACCAGTTTCAATGTTTTCTCTGGTATTACATCATACAAATCTTGTTTCTCAACAGCACCGCCACCGATAAGATTGTGGAAATTTTCATAAAACTGAAAGACACCTTTGAAAAGTTTGGGCGAAATTACAGATGCAAGACAGATATGATTTGGTAATGCATGTATGATTTATTACGCACTAAACACAATAATACCGGTAGTTTATTTTCAAAACTTTTAATAACGTTGGAGTCGGTCTTTAAAGAAGGCGAGAGATGATGATCAGACCCATCAGCCTGGACGAAACGCAGCACTGTCTGTGTATGGTAAGTGAATCTTTCAATACACGTTATCTGTCCACATTTAACTGCACAATGTACTTAAGCTTCGTGCTGAATGAACAGAACTTGGCCAATTGCTAAGTTGAAATGCAGTCTTGCTTAAACAGTAATGAGCATGAACTAAGTCCAATGTCTCCCCACATCCCAATACACGTCTAACACATTCTGAGTGTGCATAATTAGCAAGAATGACACTGGAATCAACTCCCTCCTCTACACAAATGATCTCAATGTTAACCTGAGCAAAAACTTAATATTCTGATCTGGTGTGGGGTGACTATTTTGCAAAATTACACCAAAAAACTTGCACGTAAATCTTAATAAACTCCTACATATGAAACAAATACTAAACAATTTCCACTGGCAAATACCCCATGAATATCTAAACTACATGTACACTGATGCATTTGGCATATCATACAATTATAAAGGCGCAGGTTTTTGAACTGACAGCATTCAATTTTGCCAAATTCCACATGTGGTTGCTGACAACAATGTTACCAAGTGAACAAGAAGCAAGCAAAATATTCTTAGTTCAAATGTGTACACGTTTGTGTGTCTTTTGGCAACAATGTATTATATGAATGTTTAATACATGCAAGAGGCTATCAACATGAAATAGTTTGTGGACTCCTCCAAAACTGAATTCCTTACATGGAAAAAAGGTAAATATCGCCAAACACTGAAAGCATTCCATCATACTGACTGTCAACACGTTGAAAATGTCCACTATGTTTTACCTGTCCTATTTTAACCTTCAAAAGACCACCATGAATTAATTGAGTTTCCAATGGCAGCTATTGAATACTAGCATTTTCAAGCTTCTGTTTTGTCAACACGTGGTAGGTTGACGTCTTGCTTGAACTTTTGACCGACCAATTTCTGAGTGTTGGCTTGCGTGGTGTATCCTGCTTGAAAAGATAATCCAAAAATTGCCTAATATTGGAAATTCACCAGGCTTTGTACGCTGAGAAAAGATACATATCAGTGTTTTTTCACTTCACCCTGACTGCTTTTGCCATTTTGCTGAGAGCTGTTTCAGAATCCTGCAAAATCCACCAGGAAACTGAGAAAATTCTTCCAGCTCTCACCTTCCAGGTCTGTCAAGTAACAGCATCCACACTATCCATTCCTTAGACCTATATTCACCTTCTGTTCGATTCCAAAGCACATGGGAGGGTTTAAGGCGATGACAGTTTTTACAAAGACAGTGGAGTCCTAAAATGGATGTATATCTGTGTGTCAATTGATTTCTACGATTTACACAAGTATGGGCACTGCCAGAATGGGGCATATATTACATGTGCATAAGCTCTTTTGGGGTGGGGCTCTCAGCTGACACTGACTGACACCCTATCAACAGCCAATTTCCAAAGTGTTTTCATGGAAATTGACATTTTTTATTGCCTTTCCATTCTCTTCTTCCCCTTTTTCTCTCCTTCTCTTTTCACTTTCAACTTTCCCATCCCCCCCACCCGAGGTGTGGAAAATGCACTATTCCCCTTGCCCCCCCAATCTTGCAGCGCCCAAATGCACAAGTTTTCACTGTTTATTTTGTTGTATTTTTTTCAGGGGCTTGCCTGGACTGCAGGGCTCCCTCTAGTTGAACTCTCGGTTCTTGAGGATAAGGGGCGCCACCATCGTCCAGAGGTAGAGGATGATGCAGATCCAGCTGGAGGAGATCTTGACCCACATGGCACCCACACTGGATGTCAGACCGTCGACCGTTGATGTGCTGGGTCTGCATTGGGAGTAACGGGTAGACAATGAAAACAAAATCTTGAGAGTCCACTTGCACTGAACAGAAACCTTGAAAGGCTAGTTACTACGGTGGGAAGAAACTGATGCGATTTGAACTGAGCGGCACACCGAAGAACTTTATAATGGTATTCAGATTCAATGATTAATTATGAATAACATCACCAACCGCTGATTTGGACACAGTGTGACCGATCAGTGTGGTTATATGGTGGAACACAGACTGGCTCAAATTGGGAAAGGCTTTCCAGTTTTACCCAGGCAGGGTTGCAACCCAAGACTTACGTAATGGACGTTCTGAATCTGAATTTACTACTTGCTACCTCCCAAAGATGTTTGCTGTGAAACCACTCACTGCCGCTTTTAAAGTCACTAATCAAGAGTACGAAATGTACAAAAGATGTCCAGAGTTTTAGGCCTCCCCCCAACTGCCCCTGTAAGGGCCAGTTCCTACTCACCAGGGACACAAATTCAAATCTGAACACTTTCGCGTCAGGGCAAGTGCATGTAATGTATTTACACTGCAAATAACACAAATTGAGCACCTTTTCCTGTTTCTTAATACATCCTGCAATTTATCAGAGCACTGCAGGCTTTTCTATACCCTAATGGACTGAGTGTGGCGCTGCGGTTTTTGCCTTCAACAGTGGTGGAGGTATTGATACACTTGGTAACTCTGGTCAGTGAGCATGCCCCGAGGGCAACAACTAATTATCTGGATCAGTACTTACTTGAGCCAGTTGGTAAGCGACATCATTATGTAGAGCGAGGCCAGGAACAGCATGAAGTGGAAGAAGCTGTAGCTATAAGTCACGCCCTCCTCCTCATTGTCCCAGACGTTGCGCCCACCCTTCTCTGCATCGCCAGCGTTGGTGTTCTCGGAGGAGGTTGGAGCTGACCATGCAGAGGAAAAGTGTTATTGTTTAATCAGTGCTGTACCAATGAAATTGTTCACTAGCTCATGGAAGAGGCCTCTTGATCTGGCTTAAAGATACATGGACCACAAAAAACAATTGGCCACATGAAATGCCAGCTTATGAAAATCGGAAGCCACACTGGTATACTGTTTTCTTTCGCCATGCCAAGGGGAATACTCTCTCCCATAGAGGTTTTACTAATCTGCATGCCAAGGTATGAAAAAGTAAAATGTGGAATAAATGACTTAATGAAATAATAACTGGTCTGAACTACTTGTTGCAAAAGGAAACTGCTGTAGTGGAAATGGGTAAAATTAGAACCTGGTTAACACAAAAAATGAGAGAAATACTTACAATCACTGATGAGCACTTTCTGTTTGGGAAAGAAAAGAACATAATGTTTACTTTACCTTTATCAATTTTTCCGATAAAATAATTTAATAATATTCTATATTCAATAATACAATTTGTCTTAAAATAATCTGGTAAGGTTGCATAGAACACCATTTTTTTCTAAAAAGAAAATAAAGACCAGCAGAAATATTTAGCTCTTCTGTGCTCAGTGAGCTTCTTTTGTCTAATTAACAGAGATCAAATTAGACCCAAACTTAAACAGTAAAAAAAGTTAATCAAAATTCTGATCCAGTTTGCTGACTGCTGCTGCATGTACCTGACACAGCGACTCTTTATGGGGACACGGGATGCAGTAAACCAAAACATGGGGGCATCATTTAATGGTTGAAATGGAGACTACACAGGTTGGTGTGTGGTGGCACAAACAAGACAACTACATGTATAACCTTCCACAACTCGCAAGGTATGTTCAGATGAACATGAAAGCAATGTTGTCCATCGACCAACATCTCACTTGTTGAAACGGCTTTGTGCTACCACAGTATGTAAAATGGGAGCTGTGCAGGAGGGGATCAAACTATGTTAATGAACCAGTATGGTGCAGCAATGCATGTATATGTATGTAATAATGGAATTTTCAACAAACGTTTTGGAAAACAAATGCATATTACACCATTCGTGAGATCAAAATCCCCAGTACCACAACAATAACCACACCCCAAAAGCTGATTCTGTAAATAACTTCCTACTGTTTGTCTGATGGGTACAAGCATGTTCCAATTCTGTCTTGCTTGCTTACCTCAGTAACCCCATAGTAAGCCACTCCCTATGATAAAAAACAAAGGGACAATTGAGGCACACACTTCCCAATAATACAGGGAACCACACCCCAAAACTAAAAAGACTCGTCTGAAAACCTATGATCCAATCTGCTATATTTCAGGTCAAAATGTGAGTACCAAGTGTCAGTAAAGAAGTAAACTGTTTTTTCTAAGCACCACATGAATCACCATGTAGGTTACCTCAATAGCCTAGTCCTTAGAGTTAACGTCACATCAATTTATAGAAATGAATTTTCCTATCCTTGTGAAAATGTCTGATGCTTTTCTGAAGTCTTCTAAAAACAGAACTTATGATGTGATGTGAAACAGCAATGAAAATAGCATGAATTTGGAGTATATGTATGTTCATGGAACTTTTCAAGGTCTTGTAAATGCTCACGGGCAACAATCTTCCAGCTGTAAAAAGTACAATGCTCATCCGGTATCCGGTTTGTAAGTGTGACGTTACTTCAGTTTAAACCATGCCCACTGCTCATGTGCACTGCAAATAGGGTTACATGCATTGATCGCCATTTACATGAACCATGGAACCGGAAGTTAACGTGCAACTTCAGTGATTGTCCAATGAGAACCTGCAAATCGTGGCATTTCCGCCTTTGTGACGAAGTCACTTACGAACCGGATAGTGCAAGATGGTGGATTCTACACAATCAATCTGGCTAAATGGGCTAATAGACATCATACAGGTACATGTACCAGTCAAATGCTATGTCACACACACAAAAACAGCTTAGCATGGAATTCTCTTTAGCCAAACCACCAGCCATAATACCGCATCTTAACATTGTACCACCTGACTCAGCATTTTAATGTAAATGAAGTTGAAGAGATTGGGCCCAAATCAAACAGGGAACTAGAAATGCTGACAGATCCACTAAGCAGCAATGCACAAACTGGAAGAGGTTGCATGTTTTTTTCTTATTAAACACTAACAGGTTTTCCACCTTTTCACTCACAAAAAGTTCTTAAGAGGAATTTATTCAGTCTCAACAACATGTTTATCTTCAAGCTTTCTTCTTGCTTCACATAACTAAGATACTGTATCTTTACCGGGATGGGCGATGTAGGGTTAAGTTGAGGTTATATGATAGTTTTAACCATCTTATATACAATACGTTGGATAAACCCCACTTTATGTCATTAAATAAGCAAAAATTTGCATTTTTCTGTGTGCTTTTTTCCGTCTCTGCCTGAGCTCTACCCAAAAACTTATTGAAATTGGTCGATGAGGGCAGAAGACAAATCTTGTCCGAAATGTGACGTCATTGGACGGACTCAACTTTCCGGACAAGAACGCATAGTTCCAGCAAGACAGTTAATCGGTCCAGGTAAGAAGAATATTCTCTGCTCTGGCGTGTAATCGGGTACGTAACTCGTACGGGTCAAGTCAACCACATTTGGTCATTTCCCTATGCTCTTCTCTTAACACGGGGCAGAGCTATTGGACAACTACCTTGACGAGTCACATTCATTTTGTTTTGCATCGAGTTGTATACGTGTAATTTCTATAGCGGATTGTGAATTTTGAAAGAATGCCGATAAATTGTGTTGTTGGTGGCTGTTGTCGCAATCAAAACAATTCCCCGGAGAGCAGTTTATGTAGATTCCCAAGCGACTTTTCACACCAGTGATTGTAGGTTAGATTTGTGGACAACACACAATCAGATTTTTAAGATAAATCAAAATTCCCAAATACATGCGAATGTTTGCATGTATGTACACGTACTAGTACTGACACGTACATGTGCACTACGTGTAAACGATGTAAAATGGGACTCTATTGCACTGGTGCACATAAACTATTTTCCGTGCAATGAATGCCGCACAGTCGTCATGCACGCGACGCGTTGATGCCAAGAAAGTGACTTGCAGTGCACGGTGAAAAAAATTGTCAGAATGGAACACCAACTTTGAGAAAGTAGGCTAGCCTATAATCATGGCCAAAAACTTCTACTACACAGCTATCAAATAGCTATAGGGTAGGACAATTATGTCTTTTCAGAAAGACAAAGTTTTATAATGATACAGGAAAAAATAAAATCATGACCAGTGTTTGGTTGTCGATCCTCTGGGTTCGAACCGACAAGGCAATATTTTTTGTGCCTCATCAGCTCCTTCAATGTCGCTTTTTTTGTCAAATGAATAAGACGAATATGACAACTGATTGCTGTGATCGGTAAAAGCATCAACACGGGAATTATCGTCGCTCGAGTCTGACATGATTGCACACGCTTCTACATTACGTACATGTTGCGTAACAGTAAACAGTCGCCGGATAAAGGACTCCATCCTATGACGTCATGGTTCTTGGGAATATCTTCAGACAAGTTTCCGTACCCGACGGCTGTTGTTAAACTTGTGCTCCCAGAAGGGAGTGAAATAGGATCATGAAAACTATAAATTTTAACATATTTCCGCGCATTTTGAGATTATACAGATGTGTTTTCTTGTTATGTTCGTTTTATGTGTTCATGCACGTTTTACAAGAAACCTTCCCAGCACGGCCCATCCTCTTTAATATGTTCATTACAGTGTTCTCAGAAATTACACGTTAAATGAGCTTTAATGTATTCTAAGGTTAGTAATGACCTATTTCCCTCATGTAACCCATGAGGACTGTTTTTGAAGTTGTTTTGCGCACTTCAAATGCTGAGACTTGAAAGGATGTTGGACAGCCTTCGTGATCAGAAGGGCAGCGATAGCCAAACATCTTGGACATTATAATATCAGTCTCACTGGGCTAGACAGCGTGTAGACTTCCATGTATGTGATGCTAAGTGTTGACGGAGCATATTTGTTTAGACTGATGTATCTGGTTCGGTTCTGATGTTATCTGTATATGCACCACAACCAGCCACAGTGCTCTAGCAAACTCAAAGTCCTGAATTTTACATTTCTACCAAACTGAAAACGCACTCAGAGTTCTTTCAACTTTCTTACACATGTACACATACATGTATGTACGTGATTATCACAATTCACTTCAAGCTCTAATTTCATGTGTATGTGTCTCTTCAACACAGAACGTAATAGCAGAGATGTGCCTGAGATGTTTTCATCGTCGCAAACCAATGCAACAAGTCAATGACAGAATGTCAAAAACCGTTTTGAACCCAAAGTGCAGCACTGTATGTACATCTACACTGTAAGTCATGTACGGTACTCACAAATGTTTGTCATGGGAATGCTTCAATATCAGAAAGTACTGTATGTGTATGTGTGTGAGCACAGAGCTTTACATAAAGCACACAGAGGCAAATCATCTTAGCAGTGTTTTGGGGGCACAGGTGTTTTTTAATTCTTAATGTGACTTAAATACTGTTTTGTTGTGAATCGGCATGCAGGCTGTACTGAGGGACAAACAGCTTTTTTGAAGTTGTATCCTGTTTATAATCAAAGGTCTGGTTCCATTCTAGGAACATGTACAGTCTTGTATGCAGACTCACCCAATTGGATGAAGAGGTTTAGCAGTGGATAAAATTTATTACCAGTGGGGAAACACAGTCAGTGTGACTTCACCAAGTTCCAACTTTCAGAACCAAACCGCATGAAGCCAATGATGCACACTGGAACATGTATACATGTACATACATGTACGTATGCACATGTACCTTGTGCAGTGGAAAATGAACTACATGTACAACCGCTACACTGACCACTTCACAAAAATAATGGAGGCCTGAACATGCTGCATGTCCATATACAGATGGGGGCCATTTCGAGATGTCAGTGATTTCATGATCACAGGAACCATTGACAATGAGGTGCTTCAACCCTGGGTCTTTTTTCAAGGATTCTGTTTTACCTCTCTGTCCATGTCTCTGTATTGTATACTGTTGTCTGTGCCATAGTGTGCTATCCTCTGAAATGATGCATGGGATGGGCAACATTTACTCCAACTCATAAATATTCATGGCAACACAGGTCAATGTACATGTCTATCTTGTGTTGTGTATCATGTAGCACTTGACTTACTCTTCACAATTATGTAGAAAATTTAGGATGTTAAGTAGCTATCACATGGTCCAACTTCTACACATTAACCACAGACTAAATTTTGAGGCAAGTACTCAACACGTGACAGTCAGTGGGCCACCAACACTAACTTCCAAGGCATACCTACTAAGTTTCCCCTTACACACTGCCCAGGGTAATGTTAGGTGAATGCAAAACTAAACTGTAAAAATCTGCATTTTCTTTCTAAGACCTAAATTTGAAATTAGGCTCAAGTTTTTCTACTTCTCATTACTTTAGTTCTAACGTGTTGTTTGTGAAGTAACACCACAATATTAAAACAACACCATAATATTACTCCCCCATCGACCAAGAACCCCTGAAATACTGTCACTTTTGTTTTCAATTAAATCCTCAGTTAATTTTTTTTTTGCAGGGTCTTTTGACATCTACATTTTGCACACATTTTGACAACTGTCCAGGACTTGGATGGTTGGAGCTCTGTGGCATGTGTTGTGGGTCCAAGCTGATAAAATATTCAAGGATGGAGCAATTTTTGGAATTTTGAAGGCCAAGCTGGAGTATTTCGTAAGACGAGGGAGAGGGATTATATAGAGAACTGCCACGCTTGAATTTCATTCTAAAGTGTGCATGAAGATTTGCTGCGATATTTCACACCTTGTTAACTGGTGATATTTTTTGCAATTCAGTTGGAGGTACCCATAGAATCCATGGTGAGCTCACCACCGGATGCACAATCTGATTGGCAAATACTCTGAATGGAATCGGTCTGCAGATATCAAATGCTCACACTGTGAACACAGGCTACCTCCTTGGCGCTAAGGCTATGTCAGCTAGGTCTGGGCTAGTGATGTTAACAACAAATGCATCACAAGCCAATGGCTTGCAAGTGGTTGTAATCAACTTTATGGGCAAGTATTTCTGCTGGTGGTTGTGAAGACTTTTGGTTACAGCCAAAAACTGTAGCACCTTGCAGGGTCTGGCAGGTGATAGATCTCATCTATCCTCTAATGAAACAGTGTGTGTCACTGAATAGCCTAGATCAGCGGACATGTACATGAGTAAATCCCCTACACGGTCTTCCAGTTGAAAACCCGAGTTCTACTTGGTATGAACACGGTGTGCTATGGTGTTTGTTGTGTCTTGGTGTATTTTTATTTCACGTACAGTGACAGAAGTTTATTTCAAGAAAGAGAAGAACATCTTACATCACCACCAGTCAGCTTGCTGACATTGTTGTTGCTGGCAGAACGAATGCTGGAAGAAAAATGACATTCCACGTAGAAATCAGGCAATGTCATGAAAGAAGTGGGAGACGGGGAAATGATAAAAACCAACCAAAAAGAAAAAAAGTCAGACTTTGATCAGAGAGACTTTCTAACTCTAATAAACTCAGTGTACAATGGAAGCAGAAAATCATTCTTTGGAATGAATCAATCCAAGGTTTGGCAAAGTGGAGATACATTTATTAGTTAATTGTCAAGCTGCACTATGACATTGGACCATGTGGCTTTGGAAGATTTTGTAAGAGTTAGGAAGGTTGAGCCCAACGTCTCCTACTGTATGAGAAGCTTGACAATCTTTGATAGTTGATGAAGCAAGTATCAAAATCTCATGTGTACTGATTATGAAGAACTTTAGAAGGTCCTACAGGTGGACTAATAAGAATAGCGTTGAGGGTTAATGCAAAAATGGAATAGTAAATCATCAAGTATCAGCACACTATATTCTTCACGAGAATTTTCATGAATGAATGTACACTTTCCATTTAAACAATGCAAGTTAACAATAAAGGCTGCATAAAGACAATTAGTCAAAAAACAATTTTGGGCAGAGAAATTGGGCATGAAGTACCATTATTTTATTTCCACCAGTTTACAACAAAACTGGGCATCCGTGTGTTTAGAGGAGCCAGAAATGTCACAAGAAGGGTAAACCAAGTGAATGTTACATACCAGGCGTAGATGATGCAGACCAGAAACACGATCAGAGTGACCCAGTCTTCAGCTCCTAGGCCTGGTTGAGACTGAGAACTTGAAGGAGTCGCTGTGGGTGATCCACCGCCAGTGATCTCACTGATACTTGGGTTGCACTCTAGGAAATGCAGGAGTGAACAAGGAAAGCGATGAAGTTACGTTTATAGGACGACGATTCTCTTTATCTGGGACAATGTGTCTACAATGTCTGTGTCACATGATTGCTACTGAACTTGTTATAAAGCTGGGCTCTTATTGGGCCCTAAATTGCAAATTTCTGAAGGCTACGAGACTTGCCTTAACCACTTACCTAGATATCACTTTCGGCCAATGATTTCGACAAAGAAAGAAGAACTTCTAATATCTGAACGTATTTCTTACCACAACCTTGTAGTTTTCAATACTTAGTGACATTGGCTACCACGACAAGCCATGGAAAGTGGCCAAGGTCAAGTGTAAAAAGTGCCTCCACAGAATTTGTGTGAGAGTTTCAATCAAATGGGCAATTAGCATGCTCAAATGCCAACCGAAGGTAAGTCAGGATCGTGCTTAGCATTTGAACCTCTCAACAATGAGTGTGTGTACAGAGAGGCAGTTCATGTTTACCACAGCCCTTTCGTGTGTTCATGTACTCCCGCACCGTAGTTGTGGGGACATACATTCGCCATTTCACCTATTTTGTGGGGACCGAAAACGTTGTGGGGACTCAGAAATGTCCCCACAACTCGGTTCAAATTTCCCAAACAAAAGAACTTGTCCCCTTAACATGGTGAATGCCTACCCACATCCTCCAACATGAAGTGGTTCAAGTGTCCATAGACCTGGCGTTGTCTGACTTCAGCAACTGTTTAAATTTAATCACAAACATGGCATACATGTTCTGAAGAAAACACCGCGGCTAGAAATTCACACTGTAGTTTGGAGCTCACTGTCAGTCCAGACCATTTGGCCCTGGTCAGCTTGACTTTCGATGTCCAATGTCATCTAAATTGGTTGGAAAGTTATGCAGGCTTGTTCCATCTTTATAGGTGTTGCAACACATCTGTTATGCATGATCTCTAAAACACCCCAAAACTGGATTTACTTTTTTGAACTCGACCCAACAACTTACACTGGACAAGCACTGATGCACTAGCAGCATGACAATGTCTTCTCAAACGTACGTCACAGATATGCAAATTCTCTATGTTAATGAGATTCCTCTTGGGGGACGGGGCCTTTTCCACAGAAACTTTAAAAAAATTTCTCACATTTACTAAACAAGACAACGTTCACAGTCTGGGTATTGTTAACAAACGTACAATATTCAATTATAACTCAAAAAGCATAAAGCATGTTAAGTTGGACTACATTACAGGTAAGAGCACAGGTGCCACTTTGTGGGATATACTGTATAAGCACAAAATAAAGTCTAACTTGCACGAACAACTACGTGCATGTTAGGGTCTATCTATAATTTTGCACATTATCAATGTTGATCATTACTCGGCTCTGAATTGAGAATAGGAGCTGATCAAAACAGACAGCCATGGTAACAGTGAACGTTCCCACTGGGCCTACTAGCATGGCTGTAGGCGGACATCGTGCAGGCCACAGGATAGGCTTCAGTTATATGACTTAAGTCCTATGTGCAAAGACTGGAAGAAGTTTGGAATACGTTTGTTTCATCTGGTTCCCACATTAAGTGTTCCAAACTGACTGCATCTCCACATGAGGCTTACGATAGAAGTGAAGCTGAAGTTTGGAAAAAGTGTCGAAACGTAACGCAGCATTAACCAGTCAAGAGTATATCGCTTGAGCCAGAGTTTACCCTTACAGAAAGAGTGACAACTTACTTTCGTTGGGATTACTGCTGAGGGAGGACCAGGTCAGATACATGGTGTAGGCTGAGATGACAGATGACTGTAGCAGGCCTGACTGGGGAAGGACTGCAATGCAATAAGATCAATTGGTTATAGTCCACTCATCCACCTCTACTCTCCTGGGATAACTACTGCTCTCTTAACACAACAAAACGTTTCAAGTGTTGTAATCAAGTATATACAGATTCCATCCATCTATACATGCTTCTCAGTTGGACCAGAGAGGCGTCTCCACTGTAGTAGTCTACTCCATCACAAGTCCCTGTAAGTCCATCGCGAGTCGTCCAATCTTATCTATGTCTAAAGCAATTCAAATGAACTGTGACAAAAGCTATACTTTGTCACTGTTCGCCCTGTTACTTGTGATTAGTCTCGTGAAAGGATGTGTGACGGGACATATGAAGTGATTTGGGATGGACTCATCTACAGCACGGCCATTTTCATTACGCACTGGCAATGACAAAGAGCTGTTATATTTTACAGTTAAGCAGTTGCACGCTACACGTTTAATCAACTCCCCAAAAAGTGTGATGCATTTGAGTAGCGAGGTCCTTCTATTATTGCGTTGTTGCCACACTGCAGTTTTATGATTCAACTGTTCAACATACTTACACTACTAATTATGCTGAAGTGGCAATGAACATTATCATNTATAAGCACAAAATAAAGTCTAACTTGCACGAACAACTACGTGCATGTTAGGGTCTATCTATAATTTTGCACATTATCAATGTTGATCATTACTCGGCTCTGAATTGAGAATAGGAGCTGATCAAAACAGACAGCCATGGTAACAGTGAACGTTCCCACTGGGCCTACTAGCATGGCTGTAGGCGGACATCGTGCAGGCCACAGGATAGGCTTCAGTTATATGACTTAAGTCCTCTGTGCAAAGACTGGAAGAAGTTTGGAATACGTTTTTTTCATCTGGTTCCCATAGTAAGTGTTCTAAACCGACTATGCATCTCCACATGAGGCTTACGATAGAAGTGAAGCTGAAGTTTGGAAAAAGTGCCGATACGTAGCGCAGCATTAACCAGTCAAGAGTATATCGCTTGAGCCAGAGTCTACACTTACAGAAAGAGTGACAACTTACTTTCGTTGGGATTACTGCTGAGGGAGGACCAGGTCAGATACATGGTGTAGGCTGAGATGACAGATGACTGTAGCAGGCCTGACTGGGGAAGGACTGCAATGCAAAAAGATCAATTGGTTATAGTCCACTCATCCACCTCTACTCTCCTGGGATAACTACTGCTCTCTTAACACAACAAAACGTTTCAAGTGTTGTAATCAAGTATCTACAGATTCCATCCATCTATACATGCTTCTCAGTTGGACCAGAGAGGCATCTCCACTGTAGTAGTCTACTCCATCACAAGTCCCTGTAAGTCCATCGCGAGTCGTCCAATCTTATCTATGTCTAAAGCAATTCAAATGAACTGTGACAAAAGCTATCCTTTGTCACTGTTCGCCCTGTTACTTGTGATTAGTCTCGTGAAAGGATGTGTGACGGGACATATGAAGTGATTTGGGATGGACTCATCTACAGCACTGCCATTTTCATTACGCACTGGCAATGACAAAGAGCTGTTATATTTTACAGTAAAGCAGTTGCACGCTACACGTTCAATCAACTCCCCAAAAAGTGTGATGCATTTGAGTACCGAGGTCCTTCTATTATTGCGTTGTTGCCACACTGCAGTTTTATGATTCAACTGTTCAACATACTTACACTACTAATTATGCTGAAGTGGCAATGAACATTATCAC
>NW_019091526.1:550639-564183 GCF_001949145.1 Acanthaster planci
ATTAGATTCCTAGTTGTAAAGGGCAGAGTTATGTGGCTTGCTGCATGGCCTGAGCAATATGAGCAAATTATTTTGTAGGCAGTGCTACAAACCCAATTTGTTGAAAGGGTTATCAACATTACTTACCTACCAAATGAAATGAGAAAATGGATGAGTCGCTAGTTACTTCCACAATGGCATGCCTACACAAACATGTTACGGAGCCAGTTATGGTGAACAACAGTGAACACATCTCTTCTGCCATTACACTACAAGTGGTTGATTGTCCAGCTTTGTCTTCAAAAAAAGCATTTCCAATTGAAACATACCCTCCTGTACTTTGGGCAAAATGCTGACGATGGAGAAACCGACGCAGGCTATCATGTTGAAGGAGATGAAGAACTTGTGCAGGCTACAGCCGTCGTCCGTCTGGGACAAGGGATGTAAATGAATGAAGGAGCAGTTAAGGAACATGGGATCACACAGGGTGATGTACATGTTGTATAAATCAGAGTGAAAGAACACTGAGACACCAACTGTGAACGCTAACTGAAACTTGGTGTGAACAACGCAGGTTCATTCCCTGACAGTACAACTTTATCAACAAGCGGTGATGTCAGTTTTCTGTACAAGCATCGATCATGGAACATGCCCTCTTGTTCCAAGAATGACAACCTGGACAGTTCGTGACCAGTAAACCACTTTGATATTTCGACAAGGCAAAGTCATTCGGGAACACAGCAACTGATGTCATGCAGGCTCAAGCACATTTAGCAAGTGAGCCAGCATAAGGCCACACTGATAGGGCTGACGTCGGTATGTGTACCAATGTTCTTGAATGACCCGCTGTATGTGCTAGCTCACTGAGACAATATGTGGGCAATACAGTTTATTAGATCAAACTGTCCGTACTCTGAATATGGACATATACCTGAGAGCTTGGGAAGGGTAGAGGGAAGTAGGAGACTCAATGTGTAACAGGTTAAAAGCATTCAAACTTTTGGGCAAATCTCAGGCTAGTCTCCAGATCTGGATTTAGATTCAAGAATTGAGCCCACTGAGACCATCCACTTCAATGAAGCTTGAACTCCAGCTACAGAAATATTGAATTACCAATGTGAGGCCAATGTATTAAATTGGTTTTGACAATATACATTAATTGAAACTGATTGTCAAGCTTGATCAGTTGAACATGGCAATGGAAGCCAAGATTTTGAGAAAAAAAGACATTGGTAACATACCCCACGGCCAATGTAGAAGATGTAGAGAAGGATGAACCCAGTAAGAGTGATGAGATAGTTGATGACGGTAGCAAACAAGAGAGCTAAGAAAAAGCAACCAACAGAATAAAACACAAATCAGCTTGTAAACTCGTCAATCCTGCCGTTATTTGCAAACACGGCTGAGGAAGAACTTACTGTGAGATGTTGGACATTTGGCCACCATTTAACTACTTCAAGCTAGATGATGCAGAGGGATATTTAAGCATGCTGTGGCCAGTTCTGCATGCAGGACCGGGTGAGGTCTATATTTGACCCAACTCTTGAGTGATTCCCACTAAGTCTGTGCACACAGAGAGGCTCATCAGACCTCACGGGGGTTGAGTGAGTGTGGTGCCCTTCAGCAGCCATGTGCCTCCGACAAGCATTATACACCTTGCAATCGTTTCAAAAGTGAAGACACCATGGGAAATGTGGCACCAACCTTGAACCACTGACCACCAAGGTTGGTATTTGTCTCAAATGTGTAATGGACCGTGGTTGTGGTGCATGTTTAAAAAAAATTGGAATTTGCTGCCAACAAACCCACCATGCCGGGGACAAGTTCACCGTGGAATATCACTTGCAGGTACTTATAGCTACTTGTCTGAGCAAACATGTATGACATTTCACGCACGATAATCCTTCCAGGTGATCTTGATAACAGTAGATTAAAATTGGACAGTGACGCACTTTAATAATAACAAACTAATAATTTCTTCATTTATAAAGTGCAAATTTCATATAGATATGTTCAAATGCACTGTACAATAAAGGCATTAAGCCTGCACTTTGCCCTCTGATTGGACAAAATTATTTGTGGAAGGAAAATGGCCCTATCCTGACTAGCACCCACGCATTGTAAATTCCAAACAGGTTTATGATGGAGAACAGTGGAGTGTGTCTCACCGTAGTACCATCCTTTGCTCTCTCCTTCCTCCATCTTCTCCACCCACTTCTCATTCCAGGAGTGGGCAAAGTCGATAATGAGAACCAGCTGGATCAGAATGAACAGGAAGGCGCCCACCATGCCGACGTACTGCCAGACTGCCCAGAGAAGAAATTAAAGTTAACCATCAGGGGAGGCCAACTATTTAACTCTACTCAACCACAGTGGCCAGAACAGCCACACATGGTTGGCGCTTTGCTCAGGTATTCCTAGTAATCAATCAGTGAATGAACTGAACTGAGATTGGCCAAGTGGAATGGGTTTATCAGTGATGCACTCTGGGTAGCAGGAATGACAAATGTAATGTGACCAACCAGTACAAGGTAAAGACTGTGATGTTGCCAAAATTTGAGCAATTTCCTATTTGATTTTTCAAGAAATTTGCAAAATGGCTTCTATCTAACATCTACACAAGAGGCACTGACGCATTTGTTGTTGTTTTTTTTCTGAGCAATGAAAAATTTATTAAGACGAATCCTAAGATGCCAGAGGTAATCATAATATTTTCAATCTGACCACGAAGCACTGCTAAAAATCGAACTGTGCGTATTGATTTTTGCAGAAGGAAAAACCTGGAGAACTCGGAGAAAAACCTTAGTGGTTCAAGAGTGAACCAGCGAAAAACTCTAGCGGTGAGAGGCCAGTGGTTTACACACTAGCCACCCATGCTAACGCGGTATCAGTTGTGCACTGCTACAGAACATATCAATCACTAACATCTTGAATCACCACCGTGAGTACATGTACATTTGCAAGTTTTGGTAGGTGGTTTAAAATCTGTGAAGGGTATGGGGGAGGGGGAACGAATACAGATCTTGCAGGTATTCACCTTCCTCAAAGGTGCCTAAAGGGATGAAGAAGGCTCCAACGCCGACACCGAGCAAAATCAGAATCTTGAAGAACCAGAATCTAGACAGGAAGAAAAAAAAAAAGGCAAACGTGGATGGAACATCCTGCATTGCATTGGGATACATTATACCCATTATACTCAGCTCATACATATGCCATCTCTCAATAACAAACAAGTGTAGCATCTCACCTTCAAAATGTCAACACTCATTTACACACACACAAATTGCTGCCAATTGTAATTGTAACACTTCACAGCAAGGGTTAACGAACATCAAATAATTACCCGTTGTGCAGTCCAGCCCTTGGATCTTTGCTGGTCTTGACTTTGATCATGATGACCGCAAAGAGAAAGAAGAAGCAGGCCATGGCAAAGCAGAGGCGGTACACGCCAAGGTAGCCTCCAAAACGCTGGCATACATTTACATCTTTCTGTGCCTTATCACAGATGTACGGAATCTGACCAAAACATGGCATGACACAAATGTGCAAAGTGTCAGAGGAAAAAAAAAAATCTTCTTTTGAAAGATTAGGCTCGGTGCAGGAGCTACATTAATAATGATGAGACGGGACCTCTACACAAGCACCAAGAAAATACATGTGCACACTGGTTTGCACAAGCACATAGTATAGAGTGCATGCTTCAAGTTTTTACCAGAATGTGCACAAAAGGTACCCGTTGCACCAACATGTGTGTATATATAAAGAATAACTAATCATTCAAACTCATGAAAATGAATAGTTTCAACCATTTTACTACATGTCTGTATCAAATTGGGTGGCTAAGACAAACTGAATAACGCACATTCATGTATGTACACGTACACATACATGTATAAACGGACAGACATCAGAAATGGGTCCTATTTCCAGCACGCATCACAGTAGTCGTGATCTTCAGATATGTGGTAATTGAATATCAACACTGCAGATTTCATGCGACAGCAAATTTGGGCTATACTGTGTGTGAAATTTCACCATTCAATCCACTGCTATTGCAATTTGAAGTAGGATTTGAGGATATGACAGCAACAATGTCACGGTGTCTACATGTATATTTATTAGATCCCCACGGTCAAACTCAAGTTGCTCTCCACACGGCAAAGAGGCAACATTTGCAGAGCCAATTCTACAATGTACATGTACCTTAGCTTTTCCAATGCACTGCCTGCTCTTAAAAATCCACCGATGTACCTGAAACTTGCAGGTCAAACCTCTCTTTCAAACCCAATCTGCATTTGTTTGTTTGCGCAACTCAACAAGACTTACACGTAGGCTTTGTCCCAAACAACTGGCTGTGGCTGGGAGTAATATGAAACTCTACAGGAATTAGCCACAGCCCCAACTAGTGGCTTCCACAGGAGCAAGTGGCACTCCAATCAGAATCTAGGTAATTCAGATTCTCTATTCTAACCTCCTCCCCAACCCTCCCCAACCACTTCAGAGCCTTACCTTCTGGATGGCCGTCTGGATGCCTGGAATCAGGGCCAGGCAAGATAGGAACGTTCCCAGCAGTAGAATCAGGCCATACACCAAGCGCGAGGCCGTGGAGTTCTTGCAACCGGGGCAGAAGCTGCAACAGCAGGAGCAAGCTGCTGAAGTACAGCAGCACGCCAGCTATGAGGAAGGAGAAACACAAAATGCCTGTGTGATAGGAAATGATGTGTAAACTCAACCCCAGAATGAAACTACATGTACATGTAACCCCCACAACAACCCCAGATTGGTTTATCCACCATTTAAGACAGGTTGCTTGGGTCAATTGTGCCTTTTGGCATACTCCAATGACTGTTTTGTAAGACTCATAGCAGCGTCCAGGTTACACCTACATGTACATGTGCATGTATGTACCTGTAAGTTGGTGTCCACTGAATGGGTGCACTAACCATTGCATTACATGTATTCTCTTTACCATTTCACACAACCATGGTGACAACAGTCGTCAGAGCATCTGGTAGCCACTCACTCACATTTTCATGCAGTTACACCCAATTACCAGTCATGCCAGGAGTTGAAATTTTCATTTGACAGGAGGCAATGTGACAAGAATTTGATAACATTTCGTCACTGGCACTGTTTGGGCCTAAACATGTACATGTAGTTCGACCAGTGTTCAAGCAGCTTTCATTTGATGGTGAGAAAGGTGTGGGTAAGCAAAATTCTTATAGATTTCACCATTTTTGTTACATGTACATGTACAGTTGGATAAATGAACATGCCTTGTTGACATCTTCCCGTATCAAGAAAGGCCCTATGGGGCGTAAATATTCATGCTGGCAGTGTGCATGTACAAGTCAATCTTGGGCACAATTGCCTTATCTGCATGATCATGGATGCAGGTCAACTCAGTCCAAAGCCAACTCTGTCTGAGTCAACTCAGTCCTAAGACAACTCGGTCAAAAGTCAACTCGGTCCAAGGTAAACTCATAACATCAAACACAGTGCGAACGGTATGAACGGAGCGACAGTCAACGGCTGGAAGTGAGAAATTGGTGAGCAAAAATCTCATTTTTTTTTCAAGAATACTCCATCTCATGCTCTGACATTTCTGAGCTTTTGTTATCCCCTTTTTAGGAGGTAAACTTTTAAGTAGGTATGCTGACAGGGGAAAATTTGATTTAGGCTAATAGCTTTCTTACGGCTGTGAACCATTTCACCACAAAAATTCAATTCCCAAACCCCATAGCTTTACGACGCCATGTAAACTTTGTCTCCTCTAAGTCACATGGAGTAGGCCCCCTACCACGGAGTTAGTGAGTTAGACATGTTAGAGTTTTCGAAGTAGAAGTACATGTAGGCCTAGCCTAGGCTAGACTTAGACCCGTAAACTGGGCCCAACGAATACTCCTCCGTTATAAACTGGGCCCTGTCTCGATTAATAGGGGTTTCTTTTGAAAACTTTATCCGGGACATCCGGGGGCACTGGCCATGGCCACATCTACATAACGAGCATTTCAATTGGTCAATTGGTCTCCGCACAGCGCGTGACAAATTTTGCAATTGGATGAATTTCCATAATTATTTCTGAGACGTCCGCAAAGAAAGAGTGTAGCGATTTGAGTCGTCGGCCCCCTGATTCCAGTGCTTCAGATATGCGGACGAATGTTTCGCCAAAGTTTGGGATAATTATAGTGGCTGCCCCTTGCTTTGCTTTATTTCGGTGGTATTTTACCTGCACTTACGGCAACCGACTCGATGTCATCTTAGCAATGACCGAGAAGAGTAGTGGACTTTTAGAAATTAATGAAAGTTTTTAGTTATTTATTTTTAGTCGTACAGTTGTCGCGACACAACCGCACATGCTGGGGCAGGGACGGTGCGAGGATTGGTCACAACTTTAACGCCCGGCACGCCAGGCCCAGGATTGCGCGGGGGTTACCACAATGATGCCCAGCACGCTGGGGCCGGGGATCAGCCGGGGAATACAAAAAAGGTTGCCCCGCCCTGGCCGGGCAAATTACGGGGACTTGGCCGGGACTATCACGCTGGCCCTGTTTTATATTCACCGCTAAGTCCCCGCTAGTCCCGGGTCCCCTGGGGCCGGGATTACAATTGGCAGATGCATTACACCTTCAACAGTGGTCAATGACAATCAATTCACAATTGAAAGAACTTACCCCAGCAACACCGCACGGTATGCACATTTTCTCCACCAAATCCTTTGATGTGGGTCACAGAATACAAACAAACGTCACCCTTTGTTTTTGTTCTCTGCCTGTTTTAATTTCTTTTTCGTTTATTTTGGAAAAATACCAGTAAATAGCTGTTTCAATACGAGCAGCTCCTATCACCAGCAGATCTGTCTAAAATGGCCGACGTCCGTAGACTGTACACTTGTTTATTTTTGTGCGTCACACGTAGATTGTACATGTACATGTACATGTACGGATGTACACACGTACATATACGTAAAGATACGAATTTTGAGTCTGCAACCAGACTTGAAAAAAAGCACTGCAATGTACATGTACATGTATATACATAGTACATGTCCTGCTATTTGTGTAACAGAAACCAGTCGACACCTGACGTCATAGATTATTCACGATCACGAGAATTAGAACAACGTACGCTCGTCATCGCGTCTGGCGCTATCGCCTAACGTAAAAAGATATAACTGCAGGTTCTGAATTTAGCATGTACAAATGTATGAATAATTATTCTATTTATTTATATTTTATTGCATTGCTCTTTTCACTGGCCAACAACGTATAAACAGGTATAAAATATACAGCATTTATCATAAATAGTAAAATCCATAAAATTGCAAAAAATACAAAATAGCACAATAAAAGAGCAATCCTGACTGAAGTAATGAGCCAGTGTACTCAAAGATTTTGAATAGTTTTCAAAATGTGTTCATCCTTAAGTTCTGTCCCTTTAATCTTTTATGTAGTGGCTATGCATGAGTCCTTTTGAATCATATTCGAGGACTCATCAGTCTTGGACTAGCCGTTTACTAGCTTGAGTGTTGCAGAGGAAGTTAAGGAGCTTGAAAGTAATAAGGGGGAGGGGCAGTGGTATTATGGGGAGGAGGGGGCACGTGCTCTTCAGCGGAAGTTGGTCGTCCCCCTGCCCCGGGTGCCCCCAAGTTGAAATCTGTGAATCAATCTCCATTGAGTTTATATAGCTATGCAGCTGCAGCTTATTTTGTGGGTACCCACTTGAAAAGTGGGCGCCACGGATGCCCCCCGGACGTTTAGCCTACTGGAGAAGGGGGGGGGGAGAAACATAGTAAAACAGAGGAAGGAGATGAAATCATCAGTTTCCATGCCAGTGCTTTGCAAGGGAGTTTGTGAGCGCTCCCCCGGCTTTGTCATGGGATCAGGTTCGATCTAGTTCCATCCCCCCACCGATAGCCAATAAACGAGATTTCTTTAACTTCCTTGGCATGTCCCAATACAGGTCAAAAGATCTTAATTTAGTAAGTAGTCCTGTAACTTGTGTATCATGTCAGACAGGTGCCACGTACTCTTCTGCAACATAATTATATACAAACTGGTCAGCTAGTCTCAGCAAAGATATATACTGAACAATTTCACGAGGGGAAATTCCTCGATCGTGCGTACTTCGATGCTACGGTCCTCACGAATCAATTTTCGTTGCGGCACAGCGTTACCACGATTGTTCGAGTTTACTGTCGTCTGGTCAGACATAATATACACGATTCGTGCACGTTCTAAAACGTGCACGAATTTTGTCATGTGTCTGCTGCTTTGATAGGCGTGTATTAGTATCCAAAAAATCTTGTGTTCTTGTTGCACAATATTACATGCTTTTTGTTCCTTTTAATGAGTATGAAGTTCAGACGTCTTGAGGCAGCAGTTAAACTGTAAATGCGTTTATTTGCTGTGAATTTATTCGTGCACTGAATTTCAGTTGTACGTTATAGATCTCATCTTCTTTTAACTTGTTCATGCTGAGAATCTGCTTGAACAGGCCCTGTTGAGCGCATTGGGACATGTTGTTTGTAGCCGTACATGCTAAATAACACGATACATTATAATGTGATATATGTATATCGTGTCATTAGACTAGTAGATTTTTGATCCCATGTTACATACTATGTAGTTGTCCTAATGTTCTGGGCCTATCCTGGGGGCCCAGCAAACTTCCCAAAGTCATATCCCCCTGGCAGGCAAGGTCACAGTATTGGTGGCGCCATAATGTTGCTCTTCTCACAAAATGGCAGTCGATAATGATAAACACAAAGCGCCATTCCTTCTAAGAATCATCTTAAGTTGTTTGTGATGCTAGTGCTGCTGAATTAAAGAAAGAAATCAAATATGCTGTCAATTTATTTTCTAAACATGAAGCGCAGAGAGAAATTGCGTCCATTGTAGAAATATGTCATTCGTAACAACATGGACAACTTCTTGTTGCAAGTCTACGCCGGAGTGAGCCGGGAAATCTGGGAGTAACTTACCGATCAAATTATGACCAAAGGGTCAAATATGACCCCAAAAGGGTTAAAATATCACCCGAAAGAGGGTCATATTTTGACCCAGAAAAGGGTTATACCGAATGGGACCCAATTCTGGGTCAATCTGACCCGGAAGTTTTTAGCCGACTTTTCAGACGCCCCCTCCCCTTGTATGGAGTATAGTACGCAGTGGCTCCCCCCGTACGCATACGCATTCCACATAATTATCTTTTGACTTCTCAGGTTGCCTTGCTTTGGCTGCGTTAAATGTCACAGTACATTGTGCATCTACTGTACTACTGTTATTCGCACGTCGCTTCCAAATTCTAAAATAAATGACCAAAGTAATAACAGGTTTTATATTTCTTTATTAACGGCCAGAGAAAATGTTTAAATGTTTAGGCTTAAAAAGATGTTGTTTGAATAAAACAATAATCATCCTGCGGTACCTGTTTTCTCTAATGCACGTAGTTACTTTGGACCTTATGTTTTAATACAGCGAGGAAATATAATACTGTTTTGCACCTAAGAAAAATGATTTCGTACTAATATGCTTAGGTTTCCGTGAATACTGCTAAAATACAAGACGCATTGCAAAATTATTATTTTTGGTGATTGATTAAAGGCAAATTTTCGGTTTACGTACGGTACGCACTGGCTTGAACCACCCCCCCCTTGTACGCATCGTGTACACGATGACACTAAAACCCCCTAAAACTTCCATTCTCAAGGAAGGTTTGTGTATCTCACAAGCGCCCGAACAACACTGAATATACAGTGGAATATAGGTCTACGCCAATGAAGGGAATAGGCCTACAGTAAGACAAAGGGTTGAAGATCGGTTGCAATTTTCGTCTTACACCAAAACGAGAAGTTTTCTTAGTAACTGCGTTGATTTTGCACACTATATTGCACAAAAAGAGAATTGCCTATGGTGAACACATGCAATTTAAATACCAAAATGTCTAAATATCCTGAATGCTTTGGTGAGATTTTTGAACAAGAACAACATTAATTTACACAAATGTGGATTTTGTAACTAAATATTTCAAATCGTTGTGATTTTGAGATAGTGAATGAATATAAGTGAACTGTTGCAGATCAAGAAAGAGATCGATAGAAATCTTATAAGTTTTGGTTTGCTGTCGTGAACCTTTAAGCTACGACACTTTTCTTGTCGTTTGATACATGATCAAATTTCCCTATATGACAGTGTGCAAAATCATCATGATGAAATGTCATATTGACAAGATATAAATTGAAAGACCTCCTGCCTAATTCTGCAAACGTCGGGGCATACGACTACCCAGCTACGGTTGGTGACAACACGTTGTTAGTATGACAAGACAAGAGATAGTTTTTCGTGACCATGACCAGAACCCTACACAAGGACTTTTGTCAATATGACAATGCCTTCCGGCAATTTCGAAAATCTTTTTAAAATCTTACTAGTATGACAAACACAACTTGAATACCGACGAGCAGTGACAGGAACTTACGTACCCAATTTGTCTGTGTATTATACAAATGCCAAACAAGATAAACAGGTAAACGTGGTACTTACTCCAAAAATTGTAGAAATTAGTGTGATGTATATTTGCACACAGAACTATAGAGACACTACACTTTTGCCTTGGATGACAACACGCTGTGGCTGATGAATATGGAGGTATTCATGAGCATAAAACCCAAACAAATTTATTTTTTCCTTGTCGGTGCTTCATTGGGGAGGAGAGTCAGTAAGTTCGCAATCTTATTACAGGCTCATCGTCTTGCTAAGGTAACCTTGTTACCAAGTAGTACCTATAAGCTAAGATGCTAGGATTACAGGAGTTACTGTCAAAAGGGCAAGATCGTTCCAGTGAAAATGCAAGAGCATACGGAACGGAAAGTAGACGCATATTTCATGCACTGCGTCATTACTTCTAGGAAATTCTGTCTTCAAAGTCCTTCCCTTGGCAGGAAACCACGCATTGAGTTTTCGCTGCCTCAAAAATGGGACTTCATAGGACAATTCTGCCAGTCTATGAAGGCGTAAATATCTACGAAACGTCCCTCTGACATGTCCTGATGATCACTTATTTTCAGCGCTGCCATTTTTATTGCATTATCTGCAATGAAATTGCGGGGAAAAACACACACAGAGAGTCCAAAAGATAAGATTCACAGTGCTTTCTACGAGCTACCAGCAGTATTTTCCATGAACACCGACGTCTCATTTGGACCGAAAACCCAAAGTGTTTCCCCTGTAATGTTTCACGTGTGATGGCCTCTCTGTGCATGCAGACAGGGCTCGTGATTGGTTGTTCCATCCAGCAGCCATAGGTGTCATAGGTGTGAAATTATCACAAGCGCATGCGCAGTTGGTAAAGAGGTAACTTCATCACTGCAAGCTACAGTCACCGTTTTAGCAGATACGAATTTAAAAAGTTTTTTCCTTAGTAAGTAATTTAGAACATAGTTTTAAATGTACATAACATCAATATTTCGAAAAGGCGATTGCACACAACCCTTTCAGTTTTTAATTCTATTCTAATTATCAAGTGGTCAGTATATGGAAAGAAAATCCGATGAGTTGCTCCCTCGAATTGAAATGGAATATTCCAAAGTTCCCCCCTGTAATTTCTTCTTCCTCTTGGTTGACATCGTGCGTCAACTGCGTAGCATTTCCACTCCGTCACTAATGGCCTCTTCCGATCAGCTCAAGGTACGCAGTGCCAGACCCTTCTACTGGGCTCTTGCTGTCGAGACCTGAAGCCGAACAGTTAGCATTGGTAGCTACGTGACCCTTTGCTGACTCCCATCCTCCCGTGGTGGGCCGCATAAAAAGGACGGGGGACAGGGTCGGGCCGACCAAGCTGGAGCTGACCGTGTTCGGGTCTCCATCACTGATCGCTCACCAGGCCGTCCCGGATGCATGTGGTCCCTTACCGTGGGGCTAACTTCGGCGTAGGAGGAGCCCATCCTGGTCAGGCCTCGTCCCTCGGGCGTGGGCAGCGATACCGGCAGGACTACAATCGGGTGGACCACAACCGGCCGCCCAGTCTTAACTTGGCCTCGCTGCAGAAGAACTTTAGCGCGCTGTGGGACCGGACCAAGAGGAAAGTCGAAAAAGGTAGGCGTGGCCATTACAAACACTGGAACATGTTGTCTGTCAGACTACCTGACGGGTGTGGTCGCAAAGATATGAAGGGTGTGGTGTATGTAGACTTGCTAAGGCATCACGGTCTGTAGCTTTGGCGGGATTGAGTCCTTCAAAAGTCAGAACGACTCGCTAACAAAGGCCTCATACCAGAATGAAAGGAAAAATGCTTGCTAATTTTGTCACACAAAACTCTTAAACTTATACAACTGCGAAGGCTGAAATGGTAACAACAATTTTATACTTCACTTTCCAAATGCGGGTTCCATTATTTGCTTTGCAGTGAAACGTTGATATTAATTGAGTTGCGATAGAGACATTTTTGGCAACTGTTTGCTCATGATCCACATATAGCAATTATTTGGACAAATTCGGGAAGAGCATTTCCTCGATTGTAGTCCAATGTACCTTCGTAACGTGCATTTCAAAGCTAGCCTGGTCTTCCAAGCAGTCCCGTGTAGGTCGCTATGATGATCGCCCTAGAATATAGTCCTGTAGGAAGACGCTGGCTCAAGCTATTTTCTGATTCGTTCCTGTGATTCATACTGGATCGCTTCCGGACCAATTAGTGTGCACATGCGAAACAGCATGGACACTTCTAGGAAGATGGCATAGAAGTTTCTGGGTGTTCCAATCAAGTCGTATCCGAAAAAATGGTTTCTTGGAGGGTTTTTACAAGTTATGAATAACTTTCCCTTCAGCCGGAAAGTCATTATCATGCCAAATTCAAAATGGGTCGTGCAGTCTTAGTGGGAGAGTAAGGTTACTCGCTCGCTAAATGTCATCTCAGGTCGCTATACTCCTCATCAAATTGATCATGTCAATTCATAAATTTACAGTTCCTATCCAGCCGATCGACGGTGGGTTTTTATTTGGATCTTGTGCAAGGTGCTTTCGCTATTCGTGACACCTTCCCAAGCTTATTTTCCCGCATTTTTTGTGTACTTTTTGGATGTATAGGGAGACTTTTGTTATTCCCAGGAGGAATATTTTGGCCATTTTACAATTTTAAACGTAACGTGCATTGCCCAGTGTTAAACTAAGCGAGGATTTGTAGTTCATGAAGTGGTAAACAATAAACATATATACAATTCGTTTTAAACATCGTAGAAACACCAACCTTTTACAGACATAAACACAAACAGGCATACTGAACACACCCCCGAGTGGTATTATACGCTTCCATTTATGTCAGGGCAGATGATCAAGACATCCCCCTCCAACTTAATGTTGCTTACACGTATGAATAATCTAATGACAGCAAGAGATGGGAATGTTGTGCTCTAATTTGTCGTGTCCTGTTCTGATTTTCTCTTACTAATATGAAAAGTTAATTTATATAACAGGTTTTGCCCTTACCCAACGTATATATTAATAAACACTGTATGCTTAGTGCTCGTCCGAGAGCTTGCGAAAAAGTCACGGGCTTACTCGGGTGGGACT
>NW_019091526.1:564227-605045 GCF_001949145.1 Acanthaster planci
TATAAATTAACATCTCTCCAACGCAAAAATACATCTTGAAAATATGAAAAGTATCTTCTACTCGGGTCAGCATTTAGTCGGACATTGTGCAATCATGCAGATGTGTTGCCCTCATGAGTCTGGTGCCCCTCTTAACGAAAGCCGAAGAATCAGATTAGGATTTTTTGCTGGATTTTTTGGGGGTCGTAAGTGGCGTCTTTGGGGAATTATCTTAAGTAAGTGACGCACAGCGCACACCAGAAGTGCATGGTCAGGTTCGCTTTAATTTTAGCGCAAGATTTCTTTCTTGAAGTTTGGGGAGGACAGAAATATCAGCGTCCCACAGGAAGTTTACGGGATGAGTGTTCAACCCTGACAAGGCTCTAACTGACTCACGTCGCTTCTGTTCAGTTTCCAGTGGAGGCAGAAGGAGCTTCAGTGTCTCGTGAAACAGACGAAGTGACTGTGATCTTTCAGAACAGCTTACGTAAAAACAAGCGGTTTAATTAATAAACGAATTATCCTTCAGTGCAACTGAAATGGATAAAACCTAGCTAGGTCCTGATGTAATATGCAGTTGAGAATCTGCTCAATCATGGGCAGAAATAAACCGGAAAACATCAACATATTCCGAGGAAATCAGCCGTAAATATGAAGCCAGTCTGAACTCACGACTGAAGTAATTTCTTACTTCTTACTTACGTAGACGCTGTCTTTGTGATCATGCGCCAAACTTGACACGGAAGCACGAATAGAATGAATGGTATTGTTTTCAGAGTGAAAAATCTATACCCAGTATCCTCTTTGGAGGTAAGAGTAACGGCTATAAGTGCATTTTTAGCTCATACGGTAAACGTTTGGATTCACCAAGAGGCGCCGAACAATGGATCATGGTACGGTGAAAAGAGTGGGGCATTCATGTTTACAGCTAAACTTTGGGGGGATACTTCATCACAAGATTTGGAAAATGACTGTTATTTATCGTGTAATGACTTGTCTGTTTCAGTTTCATTGCTGAAGGCAAGAAGCACTATTTTATTATGCAATGAGAATAATGACAAGTACTGGTAATTTGTAATACAATTTAACTCTTTATTTCCGAAGATTTGTTTTCTGCGGGGTAATTCTTGTGTAACAATAACGACGAAACCATTCTGGAGAATTTGTAGCTGAAATGCAATGTCATAAGACTCCCATTTCCTTAGTTAGGTTTGCCATGAATAAAAAATGACAGAGATTTGTAAATTTTCCTGATTTGTAAATTTTCCTATGCATTTTCCAGTCCAGATCCCGCCTTTTTCTCTAAAATATTAAGTGACCTTTGCAGTGATTCATGAGAGGGATGTGGCTCAAAGTCGCCATTAATTTCTTGCGGAAACACAGAAGAAGAGGTCAAGAATTTCAACCCTTCGGGCAGCGCGGTCCCTTTCCTATAGGGAAGGAAGTAACATTTAGACCTACCCAGCAACGTTACAGGAGCGGAGGTGTCCTCGGAAAAATTAACCTTCCAAATTAAGGCACCCTCATTCAGTGACGAAGGTCAGTTTAAATAGGACCTAACTGAAGCGCAGTCGTCATCACCAACTTAGCAGTTTTCTTCCCTTAAAACGACGACCGGCCATATCAGAGGCATTCACTGCTACAAACACACGCTGATCAAAAATGCAGGTCTGCAAAATATATTTCTTTTTTTCCTTTCTCAGTGGCACCCCAACCGTCAATATGTAATAGGAAAGCCTGCCACTGTGGGTAGCACAGTTGCAGACAAGTGAAATATCACCTCCAAGTTCATGACCATAGGCATTTCTTACCTTATACACAGGTATTTCGCACTGGAAGGAAATTTGACCGGGTGACAAAAACCTACAGGGTTTTAATAAGTATGAACCTGCAATAAAAGTGTCATAGGGCGCTCGAAAACAGCCCGCACGAGCCCCCTCTACCGTGTGTACAGGCAACAGAGGCTGGAAGAGCATAACATGTAACGTTTGGGAGACCTACCCGATACACGACTGAATCAAATGTACAGGCAATAACTTTCCCATGCCCTTTCTGAAACACGTGTAGCATCAAAGCTTATTTTTTAATCATTCGTCTTCCCAATTGTAATTTCTGGGCCACCTCCTTGGACTCCTAAAATCCACCCAGAATAATCTGGTCTATTAATAAACTTTCGTCAACTGGAAGTGAGTCATTTTTATCCATTTCTCCTAACCTGATCTGGGCAAAATCTATACTCTATCTTTAGCATTCACGCCTCCTTCTGCTGCCTGTATAGCGCAAGAATTTAGCAGAATATAGGAAAACGTAATTGCTCCACTCCCGCTACCCAAATGGGTGGAAGTTTGCTGACCACCATGTTTGTTGCGCATGTGCGCTTGAATGCATTCTTTCCTCCCAAAGGCCATATAGTTGCAGTTTCGTTCATTTTGGTAATACTTTGTTCCAGTGTAGTGTGGTTGATTTGTCTTGCTTCAGAAAAAGAACCAATTTCAGTAGTCATCCTTAATACATACTATTTTATTTCAGTTTATTCATTTGATTCAGCAACCAATTTTTTTCACATTCAAAACATTGGGGTGCTGGGGGAGATTCGACCTAAATCGGGGAGAATTTGTGATGGCAGCTGAACAAGTGTTAATTTATAGTCTTGTTTCAAAACGGCGTAAGAGACTGACATTAGTATGGAAATTTTATCTAAGAAACCTCTTGGGATCAAGACCAGTGCTGGCAAGCATGCATGTCTCTTACAGCTGTGGTGACATTTCTCACATGCCCTTACCAACGGGGCTATATTTAGTTGGATTGCTAGTTCATCCTATCGATAACGGAAGCACGTAGTTTAAGGTAAAGGGATAAGATTGAGACCTTACCAAGTATACTCTGAGGCCTTAACAGCACACCGAGTGAAGGCTCAAGGTCTGTTCTGTAAGTCCCTCAGTTATATGTGCTAATTAACATGCCTGTCTAGACCTACAGAGCTTTTCAAGATGCCTTGTACTGGAACCAGTCTTCATTTCTATCAAGCTTGCACGGGTGTTTCCTTGTACATGCACCTGTCTTCAAAACAGTCATCGCGAAAGTAGACCTTAAGGGAAAGAAGTACTACACCAAACGCAATCACTTTGGAAACCCTGTCAATGTGAGGACTATCATAATTACCAAATACAGGTAAAAGAAAATTAACTAAACCCAAGGAGACTGGGTGACGTGTACAGTGCATTAAAGTGCATTAAAACAGGTGATTTTCATTGTAAATTTACATGTATTAGTGGGTCAGAGTGGAATAGGAGAAATATTGTTCTCAAGTAAAATCTAGACAGACTTTACCAAGCGATTACATTCCTTGCACTTTGCAATTAAAAGCCACTCAGTAGTTGTTTTGAATAAGTGACTAAGAGATCTAAGTCCGTTGCATCGAACACGTCCTTTAAATTAGTGTCCGAAAAGGACGCAAACATTGACACATCTGTTTTCGTCGCCGTATTCCTTTTAGTCGGCTTTCAAAATTAGACTGTTCGACTGTTCAAAAGCTGCGGAAACAGTTAGGATGATCGAAACTGTTGAATAGTAAATCTCATCCACCACGGGCGAATGGGACTTAGACCAAATGAAAAAAAGAAATAATTAGTTTTGCATCAGGGCCCACCTCAAAAAATCTTGTCCCGTGGTTTTTTTCTTGGAAAGTTGTCTTTTCCGATGTCCTTAGCTGTCCCCCGTAGTGTCTACAACGCCCACACAACCTTGTGCACCCACAACGTGCAACTTGAGCACATACACACAATGTCATGTGTACGTCTGTGACGAGTCTGAAGTGAACATGGCGCTTTCGTTCCGTAGTTGCGGCAGTCCAGATCAGCATGCGTACCAAAGTACATGTCTTAAAAATCTTTTTTTAAAGTGGCCTTATTGAGGCCCCGTGTGAATGACGGCAATAGTAAATGTCACGTGATGTGAGTGACACCAACCATATGACTAGGATCTTTTTGTCATTTAAATGATAACAGATTATATTACCAATTCTGAAGAAAAGAGTCTTCAGAAAGATGCACAGCCCTTTTGGGTTTAATCCAGTCAATGATTACAAGTCGGTTTTAGCTCCCTTGGTCTCTGATCTCCATGACACCAGCTAGACGGCAAAAACTCTGCCCTCGTTCACCTCCCTGTGGCTTCTGAACCACCTGCAATGGTTACACAACTTTGGTTCCTGGGCCACTGGCATTGTTGAGCATGATGCGTATACATCCTGTTTGTTCCCCAAACTTTTCATTTTCCACTGAACTATTTTGAAAGATGTATTGTAATGTGCACGTGACTTCATGGGGTTCCTTCTTACAGCATACAATATTGTGTATGCACCTGAGCCACCCGAGGACTACCGCGTGCAAGAAGCTGACGAAACAGAGATGGGCACTCTAGAACTAAGCTTGCGATACCCGACCGGGGTCCACATTGGCGTGGAGCCTGACACTCACCAGTACAACGAGCGACTCATGGAAGACGACCACGATGATGATACGTGAGTACTATGACATAAGTAAGTTAGTGTCAAGATATTGAAAACACATTACCTTCAGAAATACCTGTTCAGGATATCGTTTCACTACTGAAATAAAAATTGTGTCCCTAACAATGTTCGCTATTTCAATGTTCGCTATTGCTGCCACACTTCGAAACGTTCCAAAGGTTTGACCAGAAGCTGTATAGTCATACAGGGTTCAACTAATATCTCCTGGCTTCGCTTGAAAATGATCAAAATGTTTGGGATCTCTGTACTCGTCCCACCATAGACTAGAACTCACTATTCTCTGCTTGCAGGCGTCCATATATTGCAACTTTGAACTTACAGCTATTGGAGTAGTACCGGGTAATGAAGCATGTGACATCTGGGCAGCGTTTTGTTTTTAATACAAGAATATTAAGCCTCTAAAGAATGGGAAAGGAGTAATTTGTGATGTTAAAGAGGAAAGGAATAGTGCAGTTGCGTTTAATAATGTGCAAGAATGGATCCTGCCTTTCAGTGACGATGTGTGGACGCTCCTGAGCATGATGCATGCGATGATGGTGGTCACCATCGTAATCGTGCTGGACACGGCCCAGATCTTTCTCCGCTACTCTGACGGGCAGAACGCAGTCACCCCGGCCCACGTGGAGGGCTTCTTCATCATGCTCTACCTGATCGCCATCGCCTGGATCCTGGTGGTAGTGGTGCTGAAGCGGCCGCTGCCCTCCAGTGACGACGAGGAGCGCACCGACGCCGAGGCCGGAAGCCGATACTTGTACGGTGAGTTCCATCCCACTGGTCTCCACAACTGGTACAGGGTGGTTGAAGAGCAAATGCATGACGCACTTTTTGTTAAGCACTCATTGGATAGAGTTCATGCAAAGAATAAACCAGGTAAACTTGAACTCTGAATATACATGAATGTATTTGAACAGCAGGTAATCCACAATGCGTGGCACACTCTGAAGGACAATTTGCCTGAGCGAATTCCCACGGACGCGTTCAACGCAGTACCTCTTAGGCCTACGCTTGCGTATTGCGCTACTGAAAACCTGCGGTGAACTAATGACGACCAAGGATCAAGATGGAAACGTCGAGTTTAACCAAGGGATCTTTTGAGATCCATCGCATGAGAAAATGCGTTTCAAAGCAAAGAAATCTTTTTATCGAATTCCAAATCTATATCGAAGAAAACCAAAGATCACGAAGGTCGCCTGATTGTGAAGTACAGACTTTTATTCTCAAACACTTCGTTGACAGTAAAATATGGCGTTTTCAACTCTGCACGATGAAACCCTACTAAGACACACTCCGTTTACTGACAACTGAGTCACTTACTTTTCTCTTCCTCTTACCGTTCAGTGGGCCTTCTGTTCTTCGGAACTGGCAGCTGTCTGTGGATGATCATGCGTACTGCCACCTACATAGAGCTGAGCGGGAAAAACTGCGGTAACCAGGGAGTCTTTGCTTGCGGGAATATACTCTGCGTGGCCTTCACCATGCTACAGATCTACTATTTCTGGCGGTTTTCCAAGTACTGTTTGGTTCGTTGGAAGCCTGTCGCCAAGTACGTATATGAAAAAGCAAACTCAACCAGAAAATAATGCCATCGGCATTTTTAAAAGTGTTGCTTTTTGGTCGACCTATTGACCCTGCCAGAGCAGCCTATTTGGTGTGCCCTTCAACATGCCTTCAGTGAAGCGCGCCATTGGTAATTTGGGATAACCAATTCCCGCGAAATGCGCTCTCCTACCAGTGAGGCTTGTTTTGGCTTAGCATAACAACAAAAGGAAAAAATGTTCACGCTAGAATATATACAACATTAACCCACGCCCAAAAGGGCTTTTCAGTACCAAATATAACTCAAGACATGCCACAGCGTAGCCGGTAAAGTAACGGCGTATTTTTTCGGTGGTGTCTTTGTGTTTCCTTAGTCTTTTGTCGGGGAGGCATTTTTGTGGGGCGTTTGTTCGGACCATCCGCTGTTACAATGCTCCAATCAATGTGGACCTTGTGTGTAGAGTGATAGTCTATGTAAGTATTTGTCCGCTACCTGTAACCACAGCCCTTACACTCCTTGTCGGTTCTCGAACGTCTTTAATTTCACGTCAAAGGGAGGATAAGACAATATTGCCCTTCTTATTTCTTTCAACACAGACTTGCCGTTATGCACCTCATGGCAACAAATGCGGCACTTTGTGTGCGCACTTTAGTGGAAGAAACATGGGAGGACTTTCTCTTGGACTATCTCAAGTCTAGCATGACCAAAGGCGATGGAGGTAGGACTTACAAAGGCCACGACTTAAGAACGGTACCTTTAGTAAAATTAAACGTCACTCAGAGGAATCATGACACATCTCACAAGGACGTTTTGTCCATTTGCCAATAATGGTGAATTACCAAAATGGGAGAAATAAAATTTGGCCGTATAACCGGACTTAGTACAAAGCATTTACATGTACATGTACTGTTCAGCATTCATATAAGGTTGTTTAATTAGTGAACGTGTACATATTTTCAAATTCAACTTGAAAATTGATTCCACGGTTGGTCGAGAGTCCACAAAATATCATGGTAGTCTTTCATGAAACGACGAAGTATAAAAATGTAGTGAAGGCGCCGACTGAAGGTTCTTGAACGTATTGTACTTAGGAGATTATGCATTCATTGAGGGACCCTGGGCAATAGAGGGCAATGGGCTCGCAAATTTACCGAGGGCCCCCTGTTTAAATTCGTGTAGAAAACACATCGGAAGTCGTCCAGATTTTCAAGTATGAGCAAATGAGGGGTCATTATGAAGAACAAGGGCCTCAATTGCAGGTGAAAACTCACATGTTGGGGAGAGGGAGGCTGGCTGTTCTTTAGGACTTGGAACTTAGGACTACCTAAGAGAAAAGAGAACCCTTAGTTCTCGTCGTCAATAGATAGTATGTACAAACTAAAGGGAAAGTATGTTCATAATAGCAAAACCAGACAGCTTCGATTGAGTGTGCATGTGCTCGCGCCACTCACTTTCACTTACACAGTTGTTCCTAAACAATTCCTAATATTTTTGAGAGCGTGTTTCTGCTTTTTCGCCAGGTTACACCGGCAAGCTGGGTCATCTTGTGTCAGATAGTTCTGCAATGGGCCATGGAAATCTGTACTCGAAAGGTTATTCGTGTAAGTAGCATAGGCAGTGTCTCAGATCTGTTTTTTTCAGGACTTAGTGAGCTATCTTGAAATGAAAATGAGGCAACTCTGACGAATGAGGTTAAAGATGTAGCAAATTAGGTTACCCCGTGCTCCAATAAGTAGTTTGATATTATCGGTAAAAACCCCATGTCAGGTTTTGTCCAAAGATGCATTGGGGATAAGGAGATAATGCACATTCTCACTGTCAGTCTTCCATCTTCCACTCAATCAGTCTTCCATCTTCCCACTCAAAAGCGCCTTATGATAACATGATTTGGGGAGCAGGATTACGAAACGAAATCTTAACCCTACTTATTTCCCCCCATTTCTAAAAGACAACGGAACTTTCAACAATACCGGCGGGTACCCTATTGATCCTTGCTACATTGGCAAGACCGCTGAAGGGCTGAGTGGTGCAGTCTACAAGGCCTCCGTCTTTCTGTATTCCTTCACCATTGAGTACACCATCATTGCAGGCGCCATGGCCTACATCATGTGGCAGAATATCGGACGGAAGGTTCACCACCCGCATAAGGAACCTAGCAACCGGCAGTTCAACTTCAGCTTTGAGTGTGGTCTCCTGGTAGGCGTGCTTTGCACCATGTGTGGCGTCATCATTCTGATCCTCAACATCATCTACCTAGGTGACTACGAGAAGCGCGACCAGAGCTTCATGAGCTACCGCGGCTACCGCGTCTTTCTGAACATCGTCTGCATCGTCGCCTGTGTGGGCGCCTTCATCGGGATCCACAAAGGCGGCTGGCAGCAAGACCACCACTCCGGGCCTGCGCATCGTGTGGACGCGGCGCTGCTGCTCATCTGCGTCAGTGGGAGCCTCCTACAGAGCACTTACACCTTCGTGGCGGCCGTGTCCTCACTGAGTCAGATCCACTCCGGTCTGGTTTTCTTTGACGACTTCACGCACATCATACAGACCGTGCTGCAGTGCGTGTTGATACTGGACGCCATGCACCGCAAACCGCCGGCGGACTTCCGTCATACACGCACCAAGCAGCTACTCATGTTCCTCCTAGTGAGCAACATCACCTGGTGGCTGATCAGCACCTACGAGCTGAAAGGAGGCTACGATCTGTACGCCCTGGAGAACGGCTACTACGGGGCCACATCTTGGTACGTCATTGTCCATCTGGCAGCACCTTTGGAGATCTTGTTCCGGTTCCACTCAACTGCGTGCTTTTTTGAGGTTTGGAATTTACCGGGCGTGGAGGCGAATGGAGGACATCACCACTAGAGCGCGAGCAGACTTAAAAAACATGCTAGGCCTGCTGAAATTAGGTCAGCTTCGCATCCAAAATCTATGCATGCGTTGCTTTGTAAGAAGTGATGTGATATTTCAGACGTTCTTATGAAAGACCTGCTTACCAGATCTGTGCTTTAATAAACAACAAAGCATACGTCGGCTTAATTTACAAGCGCCACTGTTTTATTGCTCTGTGTACAATGTATAAATGATAAAATTTGAGCAAAAAGTCAAAACTGGCTTAACGCTTGGCATCAGCTTTATTTCTGTAACTTTATACATTAATGAAAACTTTACCCGGTTTAGTGGAAACATAACTGAGTGTAAAGAAGTTCATGTACACGTACACGTTGTATCAGGAGATGCAATGCATATAATTCTGATGGCAGTGATGATCTTAAGATCATATCCTTCCGCTAACATAAACTTCATCACGGTAATACTGAATCATTTTAATGTTTTGCTTTTGGTCTTAGTCTATTTTGGCTTTAGTATTGCCTGAAAGTTTTTTTTTTAAAGTTAACCAAGGTTGGGAGTGTACATGTATTGTTGAAAGTGTACAAAATGTAGCCCATATCCATGTAAAGATTGTTAAAAATATTTCTACCAGGTTAAAGGCGGGTGCCTGTCTATCTGGTCAACAAGCCATGCATGTCTCCTTTTTAATGAAAATGGCTGGGTACCATTATAAAATGTTACACTTCTGCAATATATTTGGCGATGGTAAGGATCTTGTATCATTTCATGCTAACTGTGTAATATATGTTTGATACACAGAGGACGTGAAGTACGTCACTATAAGTTTTAACATGCAAGCATGTGCGTTCCGAGCATCACGATATCTTTTAGTGTACCAGTGACGTCACTTGGACGTCCTCTTTTGAGGTGGGCGTAGGTGCACTACACAGGGCGGATCTTGGGAGTTGACAGCTCGCGTTTCCGTTGTTTCTGTTTTTACACATCACTCCCGTGAATGCTTTATGACCTTTTTGTTATCAAATTTTTCTCTCATATGAATGAAGGGTTCGCCAATACTTTCGTGCAATTATCTACATCATTTTCGTGGCCTATGATTATTAGAACAGTTGCATGATAATACGGCATATCGGGTAATGCTTTAGATTTGACTGTAAAACGTACAGATCTCTTGCATTACACTTCACCTTGAAATGTAAAATGTAATATGGGTTAGAATGTCACTACATAAACACTGTATCCCAGGTTTAGTTATTTTCAAATTTATGAATGTTTAGAATTGGTTGTAACCATGTGAAGTTCGATTAAATCAAATGTGTGTACAAGCGTTAATTTTAACTTGAAACGTATTACGAAATTCACCCCGCATACAAATTAGCCTACTCTTGATTAGAATACTCTTCGTAAATATAAGCACTACATTCTACCATTTTTTGTTTACTACAGAAATGTTCTGAATAATTACGAAAGTTGTTTTAACAATAAGTAAACTGCAATATTTCAACCATTTTACTGTCCTTCCATTTGCATTGCACCCAGCTTTCGTACTTTCTCTACGGTAGAAGTCATGGACTTGAAATTTAATGAAATCTGTCATTATACATTCGTTACTGCTTATGTTCTACATATTATTTTGAAACGCAAATAAACTGCTGATTGTATTTTAAAACATCTGTTGGACGAACTCTTCATGTGGGAGGTTTTGCATGCAAGGATTTAGCAAAAACTTTAGATCTTTACTGGGATATTTCTGTGCGAACTTGACAGACTCTCCTTTCATTTTCTGCAATTTACACACTAAACATCAACCAACGATAACAGCCTTCCCCTCTATCCTTGATGCTATTTAACCACTCATCTCGAAATGCACATTTTCAACTCAGAAACTGATAGGTTCGGAGTATAAAGCAAGACTTTGCTGGAGTTTCTTTTTTTTTCACCTCTGCCTGTCATGAAAGGTGCTGAAAAGGCCAATTTGTGTTTTGATGATCATTCAAGATTTCCAAAGAGCAAAGTTAAAATGTTAATGCTAGTAATGTTTAATGCAAGCTATGTATTACAAGCATGCTTGAAAAGATATCTTCTACATCAGATTCTGCCTGAAAGTATCAATCTTTACTTCCAAAGACAATGCTTCGATTTTCCATATAAACAATGTGACTTTGTCTTTGCTTTTAGTTTAAAGGCAAGTTCACCATGAAATTCCCATTTCAGTCACACACTTAGTCACACACGTAACGCGTCTTTTCCTTTCAACCACAGAATCTTTACCGGTACAAAGACTCACAAGGTAAAAACTATTTGGAGTATATTCTCCATGCAGATGGCTAACAGCAGACTAAAATCATGCATGACAATCTTACAGGGTGGATCAATAATACTTGTTAGAATGGGTGCACAAATCTGTACTTTTACCATCTATATTAGGATTTGAACGCACTTAAAATCTTTCACAAACATGGAAAACCATAATCCGAATTTCATGCTAGATACAAATCTAGGTATCGGCAATATAGCCAAGTTGGTATTACTTCCTCAAAGCTGCTAGAGATTCCCCAATGCTTACATTTATCGACCTTCATAAAGTACACGTTGATTTTTGTGGGTGGGATTGATATTGTAACTAGTAAGAAATTAAAGGTCGGTTCATACTTCATACTACGAAAGCGAACAAGAATGCGAATTTGTGACGTCAAATCAAATATGCTAACTCGTAAAAACTGAACACATTTCAACTCAAGAAAAATTTTGCCGCAAATTTTTCGTGATGTCAAATTCGCTTTATTTTCGCATTTGCCAGAAGTATGAACCAGCCTTTACCTATGTCTATCAGAAATTTAGCGCTGATAAACTAATTGGCATTTAAAGGCATTATCTCCAAAAATGTATCCCAATGACCGAAGTGATAAATAGGTCAGGCATAGCACATTCTCTCTCAGATGCATGTGGAAATATTATTGTGGCGCAATACCCTGCAAAGTCTTGCAGGATCATGCATATTCAATTAAGACAATTAATTACTCATGTCATGTCCTATGTGTTGTGTTTGTACCCATGGAGAAAAGCTCTGGGCCTAATCACCAAGGAGACGGTACACGCTTGCAATCCACACCGCCGCGTGCCGGATCTGCGCTAACAAAGCTGTCTGTATATGGCCAGACCCTTTACCGTACCCCTTTCTGTACTGATGCTAAATTCAGATTTCCGGTAGGGATTATTCTGGGATGCTAAGACTTCCTAACCTAATTCGCCCTGCTGACCCTAGGACAAGCTTTAAACAGATATCCTCATTGGTCATAAATGCATGATCATAACTAATCAGGAATGTCTTGCGAGCCACCCATATTTCTTCCAACACATTAAGTTCAAACTGTTTATCATGTTGGCAAAAAAATTACAATGAAGTTACTTAACAGATGGTGTAGTTAAATGGTATGCGGTTTTGGCAAGAAAGTTGCGACCGTTCCTATGATTCCGAGAGCGGGTCACCGCCTTCTGTATTTGCGGTCAGCTGTAAAAATACATGTATGTTATTTTACATTGTTTTATTAATCAAACTTCAGAAGATAAGCCCAAATTGCCTAAAGCTACTGCAAGGTGGTTTTTTATTTGTCTGCTCCGTCAATATTTTGAAAACCCTGCGCCTACTGTAACTTTTCATGTTACGTCACAGACGGTAAGAATTTACAAAATAATAATAATAATGAAAAAAAAAAACTAAACAGAAATTCCAAGCACGTCTCAAGGCATTATTCGAATCACCCATACATTCTACAAAATGATAAAACATTCAAAACAGTGCGTGTGCATTATTTGCGGCAGCCCTCTAAGCACTAAAAAACGAATGAATGTGATATGCATGCAAATACCTTTACAAATGGAAAAGTAATTCTATTCACGATGCACTGTACTGGTCTGCTTGCATATAAATGGACAAAATGCACTTATACTCCAATGACTCCAAATTATGCTTATGGTATCTCGTCATGAAGAATGTCATACACGTGTATAAGAGGACATGATGCCATACACAGACTGCTTCAAACTGTCGCATTGTAAATGAATTTGTAAATCACCTTCCTATTCTGAGTCATTCCATTTGCAGAGGTAAGTAGAAGGTTTCCTTAAAAGCATAAAAAGTAATTTTTTACCATGTAAAGCAGTCTGCTTTTCTATGCATACTGACATTCTATCACTGAGAATATTCCATTTATTTACACGCTCTTCATTATTACATTGACAAGAATGCAGTAAATACCTCTCCTAATGTACGGTATCTGAGTATTATATATTTTCTAAAGAACAATCTCCTTTTATATCACATTTTATGATGCTCTTATCACACTAGGCGTAATTTGGCAGAAACGTTCGGTATTCCTCTTGTTGCATGTGATTTACATCCATGCTAACTTCATGTCATCTGTTGGAGAAAAAAAGCCGGTCTGAAAACAAACTTGCTTCAGCCACATACAATGTCGTAGATGTTTCAACGCCAAATGTGTCACTGAACATTCTGCACGACTTCATTCGTCTCCCTCGAATGTCTATGATCCACCATTTACGCTGTGTCCGAACTGGGCATTCTGCGACTACGGCTATTTACCCCTTGGTAAAACCAATTAAAGCTGCAGGGCGCGTCCGAAACAGGCTTCTAGAACTATGGCTATGTATATATATTGTCGGCATGTTCCAACATATTTTAATGGACAAACGATATAAACCTCCAGTCAGCAGCTGGACATATAAAGCAATTTAAAACATCAAAGATGGCGAAAAGCAAACACTTGTGGGATATTTTATGTTTTAGGAGCCCTGGACTCATAATGAAAGCATAGTCACAAATTAAATCACAAGTAAAGGTGCCTTACCAAATGTGCGTCAACACTTGCACCAAACGTACGGTAGCGTATCAGTCAAAATCGCTCGCCCTGAGCAATTTTGACGGCCAAAGTGAAACGCACGAACGCATCATGCAAGCGACGCACCCATGATGCATATTTATGGAAAGGCGCCTTAACAGAGAATAAACAGTGAATCTCTGTACGCTTATCGGCTCAATTTATGACCAGAGAAGCGAATGACCAGTAGCCCTAACTAGCTTGATTACATCCCATCAAGCCAAGGTGTTACCAAACCGACCCCCGCGTACCAAACAATGCTATTTTAGCAAAGCAATGCATTTCTGTTATCGTTGTGGTAGGATGATACTGGTAGTGGTATGAACGATATATGGCATACACGGAACTACCTCATTGACCGATTGACCTACCGACTTACCAAAACGCAAAGATCAGCTTTCTCTATAGGGTTTAACTATATAACTCAGAGGCCAAGATATCGTGTTAGACTTGTTCCTGTGGTGTAAAATTCTCCTTCAGACTAGGCAGGGCCGAGCACGATAGAGGGTTGTTTACAAAACTTTTCGACCCCTGAGAACATGCTTTATCCCTGTATTTTTGGTGTCCTCAACAGTGCATCCTCAATCTGAACGTTTAATATACCAACGTGATTGTGCAAACACCTGTTCAGCAAAGAAAAGGAGGAAATAAAGGTCGTGACAAATACAGAAAACATTAGGCAGATACATACCCTCAGGAATATTTTCAGTGACTTCCAGGTGTTTTATCTCTGTGTTTCCCCCACGAGTGCTGATCATCTTGACATCAGTCGAGGCGTGCGGCTTGACAGGGCTCGCAAACCGGCGACGGATGCGGCCAAATGCTTGCTGAACCTATGGTACGAATCGCAGGTAACTGGTTGGTAAAAGGAAGAAACACTAAACAAAAAATAAGTAAAAAAATGCAGGCTGATTGCCCCCTGAGATATAAAAGAAAGGAGCACAGCAATCAGACAAACTCATTGCATGCCTGTTATCAAGGAATTCAAAGGTGAGGCTGCAATTTTGTCTCCAGAACCTCTAGTAAATTACTGAGTTTGATAGCAATTGAGTCCCGCCAATACCCAAACTCAAACTCGTGTTAGAGCTTTTACAGTATTCGGTTAGCCAAATACCTAAACAACACTGTGAAGACCGCTCTTAAAAATGACGATGATCGGGTAATCGGGTGATATGAATCAGGTAAGCCAACTCAAATCACAGAGAAGCTCCTAGCAATCGTAACAGCCGGATTTAAACGACTAAAAAAATTAAAAAAGTTTTAAGCGACTGGGTTTGCTTTCAAAGCAATTTGTAGAGAAACTCGAGTATTATAGAAAACGCGACGTCATGTTTTTTGCAGCGATATTGCAAATTAACAAAGCCTTTATTTTATACCAAATCTTTGTTTGTAGACGTTGCTCTCACAATAAAATCAATGATTCGATGATTGTATCTGCATAAAACACACCAGCACGACAGACTCCGCCCCGTGTTGACAATCTGTCTGTGAAATTTATGTGTGATGTTCTAAAACTGAAGGCTTTTGTTGTTAAACTTCAGACAGTATTTTTTAAGCCGTCTGAAGATCTCACCTCTTCAGTATTCAAGCAGTGTAAGACAAAGACGAACACGCCCTAAGGTGCAAAGAGAGAAAATAAAGAAACCAGATCTAAATCAATTATCATCTTCCTGTTTCCTGATGCACGCGATTGACTCCTTAATACAATTATATTGAAAAAAAAGTTCATTGCATTTCCCGATAGTCACAAAACCTGTCTATATATACCTGTGATGAGTTCAGAATGACGAAGAGATAATAGAAGACCAATTTGAAGTCACCAGATGCATTGATGCCTAACCCAAAGAGCCAGGTAAAGCCCATGACCGGTTGAACAATCAACAGTGCCCTCGTGAAAATTCTGGGAGGAAAAAAATCATAACAGCAGTCCTAGGTTCACAAACCCCAAGTCACTTTTGTTAAAATAAACCTAAGCTGACATTTGTACTACCTATAACCACATAATGGTGAAATTAGAAGCCTTTTTCCTTGAAAGCAAAATGAGTTTTCTTTATAGCTTTTGAACGGTTCTTAGCCAACCAGAACGTTCTTTTTTTGGATAGTAAAATCATGTTTTGGGTTCGAGTTCCCTAAAGATTACCGGTAACAAGGATCACAACGAATGAGCACGAAACAAACATGAAAACAGATACACTCAAACTCACGTCTGCAAAAATCCCTGTTTATAATTAGATGAAAAATTGAGGTCCTAAATATGTACTGAATCTGTAAAGATTATGGTGACTGAAACTGCAATACTCTGTTTCTGCTGCCAATGTAGACTTTGGTGCAGCTATTCTACGATTGTACCTTATTTTGGCAACTTCGGACTTCCTTTTCACGGCTTGCAGTTTCAGTAATGCCTCTAATATGCCGATCAGAAAGACCACATTTACCTATATTACAAAAACGCAGGTGAAATGGAATGTCAATTCATTAACAAAAGATTAGTAACCTCAATTTTCTAACTTTTTTGCGTATCTCTGATGTAATATGATCGCAGTGGTGTGCGTGAGTTAAACAACTTTCAGCACATAATTGAGTGACAGCAACGGGAGAAAATTGCAATTCTGAAAAAACCCAGTGAATTAAAACGATCAATATTTGGAAGAAATCGGCAAGTTTATCTTACCACCATAACGAAGATGACGGGAGCAATAAATGCCCATGTACTTTCGCCACTGAGCCAGCATCTTGGATAAAATGAGTTTTTAGTTAGTTTTAACTGTACAATGTACATTTCATTTCTTCAGTTCTGCGGCTGACATCGTCAGCTCGCAAAACAGCTGACCCGTAGGTTTACACATCTAAGCTCACAACAAGCTAAGTCATTACTTTAAAGCAACAGTGGGATAACACTTGAATGTCGATTAACAATGCAGTCTTGCCCTTGATTGATTGTTGACGAAAGCCTATTGGCGAGGTAAGACAATACCCGCAAACGAAAAAAATGACACAGTTAAGACGCGAAAGCGCACAACTGAGATGCGATTTCCTAAAATTTATGCTGACCTTTGTAGATATTTCAAAATCTGCACTAGAAAAATTGATTATTGCCACTCACTGACAGTAGACAAGAAGGCAAATGACCCGTCCTGGTTAAATGCAGTGAAACTGCAAATGGCTCTTATGTAACTTACTTGTTTTCCGTGCCATAACTATCCTCAGCTGAGACGAGGGTTATTACAAGCAGAGGGGCTGGTGTACCTGGAATGTACGGTTAGGTGTTGAAATAACACAGGATGCTTATTTGAAATCATGGTTGTTGCTATGTAGTAACTGTTTTTTTACTCGAAATTCAATATTAGTGATTACCAAAACTTTAAATAAATATGAAATGCAGTCTTTAGAAAATTGCAATCGTTGCCCAATTCATTTCAGTAAATTCAGTAAACAAAAGTGCCCTCAATAATGTATGAACATTATACTTCATTCTCTCTGGCCTAGAAGAGCAATAACCTCAGTGACTTATTCTACCAAATTAGGAAACCTGCATTTTTTTGATTTAAAAATATTTGGAAAAACAGCAAGCCAAACCAATTTTTGGGACTTTCACATTTTGTATCTGACAAACAAAATTTAAGACTTTTCTACATCTCAAACCACGTCTGAATCACTTGGCTTTGGCCTGAACCTACCTACAACTCCATGGGAACTAGCCAAAGCCACTACCACAGTCTCCTGCGCTGCCAAGTATTTTGACAAGGCTTTACATAAATTTAGTCAATCATTCTCTATGTGACTAAGATGCAAAACATAAGCTCTCTTTCTGTTCGAAATAAGGATAGGAAATATACAGTGAAAACGAAGCGGTGGTCAGGTTTCTGCACTCACCCCAACCTGCCAACAAGGGCTTCCAACGGCGAACTTCTCGGTGAAACGCAAACCTGGCACTGACGAGGAGCAAGGCGCCCTCTATCAACATCCAGCTGAACGAAGCCAGCAGAAAGTAGTGTAGCAACACTGCGACAGCCTTGCAGGTGGTCTTCTGCAGGGTGATAAAAGAAGCCCCAAAGCTGACCACCCTCGCTGTTAAGAATTGATATTTTTAAGCAAAATAGGCTTCTGAATGACGTAACAGCATAAAATAAGTTTTTTTAAAGGGATTTGGTCAAGGTGGTTTGCACTGTAGGTCTATAGTGGATGGGGGAAAGGGATTAATGTACATTGTATGCTGAAGGTGTCCCTCGTTCAAATCCTAAAATTTAATTTTGCTGTCTTTCTACTTCTTTTTTATTTTTATCCAGTTGGAAAAGATCACTTTCGAAAGGTTAGTCAATTCCCTGCTCAATTAATGTTGTGTAGCTTTAAATTCCGTTTTATTCAACGCGTTACCCATATCACATAATACGATAATATATGACTTCCATGTTTCGAATGTGGGCATTTGGATAAAAAAACCAGATTGTTGATGACATGCGTAGTTCAATCATGTGCAAACAGCACGATGGTTTGTCCCTTGACAGCATGTCACTCTTAGTGATAGTAACGCAAGAACCATCCTAGAAAGTGTTGTGGTTACCCGTTTCGTAAAGGCTAGATCATTCAAATAATATAATGTGAACCGAACTCACTCCTCACAAAGGATATCATAATGTCGAAAGAACTCACTACTCACAAAGGATATCGAATAAAAACTGCATGAACAAACTCCTTGATCTTCTTGAATTGTAAACTCGCTCACTCTGCCGAACAGTTTTGATTAATTCGAACAGAGAGTAACCCATTGCTTATGGGACATCGCCCTGAAGCATCTATCGCTGGTTGGATATTCTTGTCGATCTTCTGTCATTATTGGCAACCTTGGCCATAGACATTAGGCAAGAGAGGGAATTTAGCGTATTATTAACTACCATCGTCATTAATGTACTTACGTTTGACACACGGGCGTCGATTCCCGTCAGGAAAATGAGCTGTGACACCAGCAACGCAACAGACAAGTTGGCATGGACCATCCCACGTTCAGTCTTGTACATCCTTGTACGAGAAAAATATGAATTAGAAATCCTGCTACGCATGCACATTCATACATATACCGTTTTCCGACATGGATATTTTAGCTAATGGTGCATCAACATCATCTAGGCAGCTGCTAACATAAACCTTGCACAAGGTAGTGTCCCGTGCTTCTGAAAATTCGGAAATCAATGTAATGGGACGCTTAGATGTGACGAAAACTGCTCTTTCGCATTTATTTTCTGTTCAAAATTGTGCTACAAGTCGGCCCCAATTGGCTGTCTCGTTGGACCACATAAAAATGTGTATTTACACACACATACCGTAAGATTTTAATATATTTCGGGCTTAGGGAAAGAGTGACACTAAGCTGTCAGAAACTGAATGGCTGTCTTCATAGTAGACACGCACGCTTAAAAATCGACGACACGGATTATAGGGCCAAGACACGAGATCACAGACCGATTAGGCCTAAAGAAGGGACTTTTGTAAATTTCGATACACCTCTAATCAGAACAAACGATTGTCATCCTGCAAGAATTCCTAGAATTTCTTTTTTTTCCGATCCTGGGAATAGGCCCCTGGGGTTCATTAAACAACTGCAATTGCCAACAGGTACACATTGGCACACTGGTTGTACACGTTTTGCAGATATGGGTGCTTGCAAACCAGACAGGTTGGATATAGAATTAGAGAGGAAGTCGGTATCTTAAACCCCTTCTGGTTCGCAGGTACCAGTTCAGTCCCTATACTGGTTTGTTGCTGCCATCATCAGTCACACTAGGGTGGAGGTAATATATAAAGGTTTCTTCTTCGATCGGAAAGCAATTCATTTTTGCATGGGACAATGACATCGGTTGTGAAGAATTATATTCTTTAAATTGTGCATTTCTATCGTTGTAAGTACTGTAATAAACAGGTCAGTCGAAAAAGCACCTCACTTACTTCAAGACTGCGTAGATGACCAGCGTCAATGTCAGGCAGGCGATGGAAAGTGAGCCTCCAAGAATGGATAAGATATTCAAGGCTTTTTCGTCTCCCGGGGAGAGGGATTCCTACCAAATAAAGCAAAAGCATCTGGAGATAGAGACAAGCTTGTGCTGGGTCTCATGTATTTTGGGGGATCTGACCCAATTTGTGCTATTCCGTCAATGACTCTCGACAACAGAGGGACATAGGATTACTCAGTTGAGCCAAAAACACATCGTGGTTATTCAGCAAACCTACCTGATGCCTTTCATGTTTCTTGCGACTTCAATGACATCGGTCCCATCTTATTCGAAATAAGGGCTTACAAAAACCTTCAGATGCCTTATGTTATCAACCATATTATGGCAGTGAATATCGATACTGACAGTTGGCATATTCGTATATGAATATTCATTGAATATGAGACACTGCCTGTAGTTTGGTTACTGCCTATGGCAGTATCCCACATAGTATTTTGCTCTCTGAGGGCATTTTATGTGTGGTTCTGGCATTTCCCCCTTCATGCTCTTTGACCATCCAACATTTTCCCATGTAATTATTCTGAAAGAAAAGGTGTCCGCAGACACTGCACAACTGACCATAATTGAAAAGCTTCATCCCATAGGCTTGTTTATAGGCCTAATTTAAGAATTGTAACAGACTGCAGCTCAAGCTAAGATACCCTGGGATATCACCATCGGTCGAATATTGCCTGAGTACCAGAAGGAGGATAGGTCCCTTAGCCCTAATTTACAATCGAAAATTGTGTGTGCTATAATTATGTATAAGGGTCGGCAAATTTCAAAAACCATGCACTATGATTATAATGAAGTGGTACGTCCTTTCTGCAGAGTTAATGTGCGCATCAATCATTTACGAAATAAAAAGTACTGGTAAAAGTGGGATTATCATTTAGAGAAGGTAACTGAAGTGAAACTGTTGTCGGTTTTGGTTATCTGTACAAGCAAATTTCTAAAGGAAAAAAGGTTGCACCCGTATCAACAGATAGCCGGACTAGCACAAAATCAGGTGATTTTTGAAAATATTCTCTATTCCGAAAAAATGTACCAGCTGATCATTGCGTGACATTTCTGGAAAAAATGGCAATGCCTCTCTCAAACAATAATTCCATTTTACAATACTTCCCATAAAATGCATTCCATGAATGACTGAATAAAAAACCATTCGGGTATTTAGCTTAATCATGATTGTTGGAAATCAAATTGTTAGTCGGTCGTGTTTGTCGTTCATAACAATATCAGCCAGCATGCGGCGTCGTTTTACAATTACAATGTATACGTAATGCTGAGCCTGTTCACCGTTGGCCGCGATCCAGCGTGCCGCGCTGATTCGGCCTGGATACGACGCTTGATCGTGGGCTGTTCAGGATCGGGTTTCGGTGACCGCCTAATGACTTTGTCAACCTGACTCTGGATGGATATTCACGCAGGCAACGAGTGCACTGCATATTCATATATGTCCGTGCAGAGCGCCAATAGCAGCTCACGCTACTTTCAGACTCATTTATTTTATACATCCTTTTTAGGGAGTCGGGTTGGCAAGGTAGTTATTTCCTCGCCTTCCACCTCCGTGGTCCCAGGTTCGATTCCCGGCCTTGTCCGTAGGCTATGTGGATTAGATTTTCAGTCCCTGCCTGACTCCGTGGGTTTTACCCTGACTATTCCTCTGGGGTTTTCCTCCCACCTCTCAAACTGTTACTGCTTTTTATTGTCTCCTCTTTACTGATGTTGGTGCATGAAGGTCGTTTTGTGGGTGCCCGAGTCGCCCTTGTATGCCATCAGCTCAACCATGTTTAAATGTATTCATTGTTCCATGCTTAATGTCCTCATTGTACAGCGCATTTGAACATATCTATATGGAATTTGCGCTTTATAAATGAAAGAATTATACAGAAGGATGTCTATATTTGAACGGTGCCAGTTTCTTTAATCTTGCATTAATATCCTTTTCAATACGACGCTTTTATTGTAAATTATCTTTTTAAAATAATGTGCACACCCTTTTCAATGAACGAGACTGTGGTTTTTGCTAATAAACGCCCAACTGCCCAATGAACTGCCCGTAAAATAAATATTCATATAATCGGGATTCTTAGCCAATCAGAGTGTTGCGTCCAATTTTGATAGGAAGCCCCATACGTTGCGCATAAAAGGGCTAGCAGATTGTTCAAGTAGGTAACTGGGCACCGCCGAACACGCATATTGGGGAGCAAGGTTGCACTGACCGTTTCCGCGTGTTATTAAACTGCACGCCAAACCACGCGTTCGTGCATCGCAAGGACGGTGGACTACACTCGGCCAATTACTGACTTGATTTCAGGTCTACTATTTCTCTGACAGTATTAGGTGTAACAATAAACGTAAATTACGGAAGCGTAAGTAGGACATGACATGAACAAAAAATTGGGCCTGCTATTTCGCCCGGCGAAACAGTAATCCGCCCGGGCGAAATAGAAGGCAGAATTTTTTTTTCAGTTATGTCCTATGTACGCTTCCGTAGTAAATAGATAGTGCTTGTCTTTGAATAAATAATGATACCTCATTCGGATTGAGCTGCATTAGCACAGCGAAGCTGGTCAGGTGATTACACGAGCATGTGGTTGAATTAGCGCTCTCCTTGGCAACTGTGCACCCCTCACTAGACCACACCCCTTCATTGGTCTCACTGGCAACAGTATCAGAACAAAAAAGGTGAGAGTGAAAAGGTCAAATTAAAGGTGAAAAAAATAAAACAAATGAAATAAAACTGCAAGCTATGCTCAAATATAAACTAACATAAAAAACTGCGAACCAAAGCCACGCACTAAAACAAAAGTCCAAAAACCAACCCCCTTAAAGTGAGAATAAAACCTCTTACACAGAGAATCCCAAAGAAAAGACAATCGCTGTTATTGAAACCAAGCAAAAAGTTCACATTTGAAAACAATCCAATTGAAACCAAAACGAAATTAAAGGTGAAAAAATGAAAATGAACACATTATTTGGGTGGTCGTAATACAAAAATAGTAGAAATAATCCCTGGTCAAACAGGTAGCACAAAGTAGGCACATTGGCCCCTAGGAAGCTTTGGCCTGAAGCTTGCTGAAGTCGTTGATGGATAGGTAATACTCACTTATTGGTAATCTTCCAAAATGTACACGCCCTTTTCCCAGTGATCACCTAAGGGAAAACGTTTTAAGGAGCTTTTATTTCATGTACTGCAATGGCACAATGAAACATACCGATTGATTTCAGTGGAAACCTCAGCCACTGGCAGTGAAGAGGTCATACCGATTCAAAGCCAAAAAGACAATATCCATTACTAATAAAGTCAATTACTATATTGTAGCAAAGAAAAAACAAAAACAAAAAAAACAACAAAAAAACCAAAAAAAGCAACCCGTATTGAAGAAACCGCTGTGACACTGTAAATACAAGACCCATTATGAACGCATATTTCTGTTGATTGTAAACAATCAAAATTCAACACCTTTTTGCAAATAAACTCGTTTCAGTGTTCACCAAAATATACCATTGTGTCTAAATTTATTACAACATCAACACGTATTTGTTTAGCTATATGTTATTAAAATACAGCAGGTTACATGAAATTGGCAAATTGCAAGCAATAAAACTGCATACTCTCAAAACCCACAAAGATGGCAAAAGCCTGTCGCAACTCGGCGCTTCCAGTCTTAACAGAGTTTTGTTCGAAAATTAAGTCTCAAGTTTCATTGGACATTTTTACCCTTATCAAAGTTTAGACTGCAATTCAAATAAATAAATTTCCATTACATTAAATCTACTTCCTCCACGTGGCAAATGCAAGGGCTACTAGACGTGGCATACCTTTAAAGCAAAGCTTGTGTCATGCATGCCACTACGAGAAAGGAACAAGACAATAAAAAGGAAAGAAACAAAACACAAACGGGGAAAACACGTCACATGCATAAATGAACATCTAATAAAATAATGAATGAGAGGACTACGGCAGGGGCTACAGACTTGATCACACAATTAACTAGGACCCTAGGGACTAGGACGCATGAAATGTATTACATAAAATAAGATTTAGGATTCTGCTTGAAAGTGTTATAAAACCATGAACATAGGCCTATGATTGAAATCGGTAAGCTATTAAATAGTTTAGTTCCGGAATATTTGTATTGAAAAGTAGATGTTCTATGTTGAGGTGTATAAGTTACAGTGTAGCGTAAACATTTGTGAATGGTTATTGGGAAGTAGATGGTTAATTAAAATACTTATACATGGATGATGCTCGTTCATATTTATTCCAATTTGTGAGCCCTATAAGGTGCCCTAGTTGAACCCGACTTTCATTGTCCCGAAAATTCCCTGCATGATTGCATGGTTTTCTGACGGCAGCCAGATCATTATGCACATAAAGCCACTCCTAAATTTCATACTTTTTTGCGTGGGCAATCAACGTTTACTGAAATTCCACCCTCAGATGGTATTGAATTCCACGTCAAGATGATGTGCATTTCCCAATTTGAATCTGATGGCTAGCCATACGTTTACCAACCACTAGTGCCCAAAATATGACTTTGGGCGTGGAAAGACAGACCGAGTACTTTACCTGATTGTGTTGTAGTTGCAACTCGATAGGATTGTCCTGAAAGGAGAACAGTTCAGCTCCAGTGTCCTGTAGAGCCAGGACGATAGACACGACGTCTGTGACTAGGATGACATGAAGATCATTGGCCCTACTCGCGTCCAGGCCTGTGTCGCTTGAGAACTCTGACACTGACAACGGTAATGACGTTGTGTTGGCAAGGTCTGATGACCGCACCACTGCTAGAGCACCTATGATATTCAGTAAAAGAAAAACAAAAGGCATGGCCTAGGAATGACAAGATTGCTGCCTCCAAGATAAAATGATGTCGGTGTCACTGTTGATGTTTTCGTCCTGTTCAGTCGTTGATCTCATGGATTTTGCTGATTGAAGGCACAGCCCATCAATTGCAGCTATCCAAACTGAATGACGAGATTATTGGTGAAAGTGTGAACGGTTTGAAGATTATGATGGGACTGAATACCCTGTGAAACCGTTCTTTCTGGCGAGCTGTCTTTTTATAGAAGAAAACAATGCTAGACGCATATTTTGAAAATTGTTATTAAAAGCACGAACGGGCGTTGAAACGACACATGCGCGCACGGTTACTTTAACTCGTCGGTTCAGTCTCAGATGTCCGACGAATGAAAAACTTGCTTCTTTATATTTATATTTTTTCTGATATCTATGAGTTTAGTGAGTGATATCACCTGGCTGTATATGTGAGAGTGAATCCCAGACGCTGAATTCAGGTGCAATTCAAAACGCGACTCAGCAACCTTTATTTGAAATTTAAATTCTAGAAATCAGTGATTCCCCGGATTATACAGATGAAACTTCTTCAGGTTCGGGTAATTTGGTGCCTCAAAGGAACATTATGCACAATTGACAAATAATGGACACTATCTTTAAGGCAGTAGCAAACTTTGGAACGAAAATCCACTGCCACAAGACACACTGTATAAGTGATTCTCATAGCTGGTTTCGAATAGCCTGCAAATTCCCTGACCAGAGAATATGTGTAGCTCTGTTCGCTGGTTCACGAGCAGGAAATTGTAGATCTAAGTGAGTAGATGCGTCCCTCTTTTTTTTGTCGTATTTTCCCCTTGATTCCATTTTTATTCACGAAGGTCTTCTTTATATTCAATAATGTATCCCAGTGCCTGTTGAGCCTTTAAAAAGACGCATTTCTGATATCGTGTGAAATATTTTGAATGCCTGAAAGCTCCAGCAGAATCGATCGAAAATATCTAGATTTACATACATGACGTGTTTGGTGAACATAAAACATCTTGAGGTAAATTTATTTTTGTGTGCTTTTCCCCAATTAAAACTCTTTTAAACATTCAAGCTGTAACTCTTTCTTTGAGGGATTCTGTAATATATTAATGCATTTTTGAGCAAATGTTTTGTGTCTTGTTTTGGCAGAACATGTTATTATCAATATAAATAACACCACCTAGTGATCAGTTTCTCAGCTGTTATCATCCACGGTTGGTTTCAGACCTACAATTGATGGGCACTATGTAATGACATTATAATTGGGTGATCGAGATAATTAATTAAGGCCAACATTACACAAGTATTCTGCAGTTACAGTCATTAGGAACACGTTTTCAGAGAAGGGGTTCTTCCTGCATTCATCGCATCATATTTTTAATATTGAAAGTGTTATGTATTTAGGGAACTTTATATTCAATATTGCCTAGATTTTCCCGTGGTAAAACAGAAAAAGCTGGAGTATTTTCCTGATAATCAAGGCTCAACAATATGACACATCGCTGACGTTGAAATATTTTGTATTACCGATTCTGCCCTTCAGCGCTTTGCACGGTAGCAACAGCTCAAACCCTCCTGGGCCCACTTTGGTCCTGTGAGGGGCGGATATCGAAGCCAGTGAGCAAACGTTACAACTCAGTGACTCTGCAAGAACAAAACAAAAAAGTTCTACTAAGTACCAACTTGAAATGTACATTTGGCAGTAACAACAGTACAATGTTTCCGCTCGAAAATGGGCTATATTTTATAATACCTTCACATGCTCTTCATTGATCGGCTGAAGTTATAATTTTGGAAAAATCTCAATTAATTTTGTCGTTTGCTTCAGCGTACATTTTACTATTGTCTGCGGACTGTAGGATTCCGCAACGTTTTTCATAAAATAATGGCATCATTTAGAAGTAAAATAAAAGCTCTGCAGACATATTATGGATAAAGAAGGAATTGACGTCATGGATTCAATCAACATGGCGGGCATGCGCAGAATCACATCGAAATTTCCGCGACTGGAGCAATATTTTACGTGGGTCACGGGTTCAATACTGGAGACGGTAGGAGAAATGCAGTGGCACAATTTCAAGGGATGCAGTTACCAAAAACATGTCACTGTTTGCTACTCAGTATGAAGTAGAGCATTGCATGATTTCATATAGAAACGACCTCTCTCTTTCTTTGTAAGTCTTGAATCACGGAGCATAAGAACTATTCTTTTAAAATGGTTATCCATGCGTCAGGCCACTGAACTACAAAAGGTCATAGAAAAATTGTCTCTGCCAATATGCGCGTCATCATTGATGAAGTATCTACCGATATCCCTAAGCCCCACTGATCAACTGATCAAGTAGTTGGAAGTTCTGGCATAAAAGACTTCAGCAGTCATTATGAATCGGGTGAATGATTCAGAAATGGCAGAGAGCCAGGATACAAACAACAGTAATTGCTTTACCCGAGCGACCAACTGTATCGTCAGGCTCAGTATTTCTAAATAAATGATATGTGAGGCAACTACAAATTAATTGGAACCTCGGGCGGTGTGCCAGTTTCATGTTTCATTTTATCCATCATTTTTCAAGCCTTCTTTTGTGTTCGTTGCAGACATTATCAATACTTAAGTGGCAGTATACTGCTATGCCAGGGAGCGAGGTAATATTCATTATACTCACATTCATGCACAATTTTTTTCGGCTTTCCAAAAGAGCACAATGCCATCTGTTCAAAAATTTACCGTATAAATTCATCCATTTGGTAGAATTTTCGAGATAAAATTATTTTGAATTTGCAACATATATTTGTTAATTTCAGTGAAACTCGATAGACCATTGGGGAAAAAACCCTATCCTAATCAATAGCGCCGGAGGTATATTTGTGACCTACCATTCCAAAACCAGACTGAAGTAAATAATTCGATGTGTGACATTTCCTTTCCCTCACGGTTGGGATTCATATTTATAAGTGATCTAAAGTAATATTTCTCTCTTTAGGAAGCTTTGGTGGATGTGAAAACTTGAAGTTTGAAAATTTGCCCTTTTAGTGAATAGTTTTTCCCCAACAATTATGGAAAATGTGTTCATGAATAAGCAAACAAAGCATTTCTTTTCCTGCAAAATAAAATGGCCGTTCAAAATCCTTGTTTCAGTATGACGTGATAACTTTATTACCATGAGGGTATATTCTGTGGTACAAAACGGCATGTGTTTTCCGTAATGGCACTGAATTTAGCATGTTTCTTCTCGTTTTAGCTCGAAGTCAAAGACATGTCCGCTTCTTGTAGTCCTTTTAATTCATCATCAATGTTATTCGCTATTGCATCAAATTTCCAGCGAAGTATTATTCAAGTTATTCCTTTTTAAGTATTGGAACTCAGCTAGATATTGGCAAAAAGTACAGTCAAAGGAATGTTTGATTGACGGACTACACGTTTGGATATGTGCATGACGACTAAACTACATTTACTCACATTTCTTTGTGCATAAGAACAAACACACGAATAATCTAATTCGTAATTCGACCACCAGAATTAGAGGCCACTACTGCGGTGGCACAATGCTCACCGACAGATGGTACGCGCGCGTTACATGCCTCTTCGACCAATAGGGTGTCGTGATTTGCCAAATGCAGTTATGGAATCTAATCGGATTAGTCTATAAGACCTGCAATACATTGATTAAAAAGTATAATGAGCCGATCAAAGTTGTGTCATGATTTGTATAAGTCTGTATACTTTTTTAAAAATGAAAGCAGATTAAATGAACTTAAGTTATCTCGAATGAAAACAATGCTCGATTCGGCCTGTGCTACAATAGAAACTCGATTTTGTGCGAATTGGAATACACATTCGTAATAATAGGTAACGCAAGCGTATGGTAAAACCAAAAGCCTAATCGTGTATTCGTAATTCTTTAAATGACTCGATTTGAACATTTATTTATTTCAGTAATGAAGTGAAATCGATTGATCATTAATGCAGAACTGAAACCAGGATATAAGGTACATCGTTCCCAAACTCAGCGCCAAAGTTAAGGTGGACAATCACGGTCATTTGTAATTATACGGTAGGGCCTAAGGTAACATTGATTCGGGCAACCAATCAGCTAACGATAACAACGTTATGTGAAATGATACTGAGAGTCTCCCTGTAAATGCAACTAAAATGCTAACGTTCTATAGGTAGTACGTGTATGCCAATGGAACTGACAAAAAACCTTCCAAAGGAGGAAACATGGTAGAGCTTACCAGACTTGGTCAAGGTTATATTCTCCCTGGAGCCATTCTTTCTACAGTGCCTGATTAACTCACGGGCTCGTTTATCCATGATAGCGTAATCACTTTCCTTCTGAAAATTTAAAAGCAACAAGTCCGTGAGATCGCTCAGTAAAAGCTTATTTAGATACATAACATTAGGTTTAATGCAGCTGACGTGAAGTAATTCTTTGCATAGAAGTTTACCAATATTCAGTGTAATACATCACTGAAGACAAGGACAACAAAACAAAGAAACAGACGACAAACAAAACAATACATTTGCACTCCAAAACCACGCCCATTATAAACGCGCCTATGCATTAATTATAAATATGTATCCGTATTAAATTAAACACTTTTTAGAAATAAGCGTATTTCAATGTTCAGAATTAAAGTGTTACCACCCGATAATTATGTTTTTGTGTCTTGTTCTTAACACCTAAATGCGTCATTGTGTCTAAATCTATTAACACATCAACCTGTATCATTTAAAAAATACACCATATAGTGCTTAGCTTTGGATTCATTAACACTGCAACACGTTCACAGGGTGTAAGCAGGAATGCGTGAGGACATCAACATTTGTTTTTACAGTTGTGGCGATTGGAAAACGTTGATTAAACCGAGATAAATTTTTTTTTGTCATGTGACCAGAATGCTGCTAGGCACGAAAGTTTTTATAGGCTGAACGTTTTGCATCAAGGTTCAAACACAGTGCCTAAAATACCGTGGGTCCCGCAGTAGGCACCATCGCCTTCCCACGAGGTGTACTCCAAGGTGCTGATGATGGATCGGTTGAGCTAGTGCTTAGACTTCTAATTATCGGGACGGTTGACTGCCAGTTGGTTGTCACCTCAGTTTTTGCAAGCAAAGATTGAGTGGAGGGGATGACAGTTGTCACGACGTCTTTCAAAGGTGCTGTTGAGGGCTTGGTTGAGCTTAAGTCTGGACTTAGTGCAGATACAGGTGTCAGAGTCTGTAAAATATGTGGAAACATATAGCGCATTCAAGGAGCATTTACACGTTACTGTCCTGGTAACGCCCAAAGAAATCGCAATCAAGAATATTTATGCAATAAATGTTCAGGGGCACTGATGTAAGATGATGCATTTGGATAGTTTCTAATGCAAGAGATTTTTTGGTACTGAAATATAAAGGCGATTAATGAATAATGCTATTAAGAAAATATATGTAAATAAGTTGAAAAAAAGAACAATAAGCTAAGGGGCACTTATAGAATACTTCCGAAGCCAGGGGCTTGGATACAGAACAAAAATGGAGACATAACTAAAACATTACAAAGATAAAACAATCGGACAAGCACAACTTCATAACACAAGGAATGAAGGCAAATAAAAGACTTAAAATTTATTAAAAAATCAAAATATAAAGTACACAAATCAATGGCAGAGGAAGTTAAAAAGAAAATAATAACAAACAATAATGCAACGATGAACAAATCCAGGAATTGGGTAAGAAATATGAATATGTTGCTGTACATAATTAAAATAAATGCAACATGCAATTACTACATAGAAGACTAAATTTTACAGAACAAAAACGACAAATAAGTAGACAAAAAACAAAAAGAGCAAGGAAAACGAAGAACGCAGGAGCCATGAATTATTGCAGAAAGAGCAAGAAATTATGTTGTATACTGTTTATTATAATGAGCCTTTAAAAACTGGCAACATTATACCGTGATGCACAGGTCAAATCCATTCCAGAGAAGACGGCCACAGAAACGCAGGATGTTCGGTGATGGGAAAGGCCTATGAATGGTACACGCGGGTTTCTGTGCCATCTAGCGTGTTATTGGTTAATACAATTTTCAGGAGTATGACTACTAGGATACGACTATGGAAGGCATATTATAAGGATATTTTTTCATTGCAACAAGTTTGGAGTTTATCAATGCATTGAGCGTTAATGCACGTGATTTAGCGACAGGGTTACATTGTGACCATGGGAGTACGACACTCTGCATATACAACTTGTTTTTTTTGGGTGGACTTTTATGGTATAATGGCGTTTATTAGTAGTTGTGCGTGTATAAACAATATTACAATAATTCAGAAAGGGGAGGATAAGCTTATTGTTTAATTTAATCTGAGTAGAGTGGTGCGTATGGTTAAGAATGAGCCAAGCTTGGGGAGTGCAACCAAGTTACGGCAAACTGTATCAGAAACAGACAATATGGTTTGAGTACAAGAGAGATAATCATCAATAATGACACCAATTCTATAGAATGAATTACTGATTGCAGTGATCATTAATCTTCACAGCTTAATGAGACGGTTAAGGTTAAAAGGCCTGCTGAAAAGTGTGTAGTTAGTCTCAGAGGACTTAAGGGAGAGTTTATTGCCCTGAACCACTTTTTTCGTAATCAAAGAAGATGTTTACAAGAGAGAGGTTAGAATGAGAAAATAGAACTGTGGTGTCATCCATAGCAAAAAGGATGAGAGATAATAGAGCAAAACAGCATTAACCTAGATCATTAACGTAGACCTGCTGAAGAAAAAGCAGAAGACCAAAGATATAGCCTCGGGGGACGCCTGATAGTTTGTCATAGAAGAACAATCGCAGTTTTCACAGAATTATCCGTTTCCTTTATCTTTGTAATCTGAGAAACATTGAAGGGCGACGGCGCTCATTCATGCTCAAGGCTTAACTCGACAACAAAAATGAATGGTCAATCAGATCAAAAGTCTAAGACGGATAAATAAATACGCCAACAGAGTGTGATTTTCGTAGAAGGTGTTAGAGGGGCTATCAACCAGTTAAGCAAGGACCATTATCTGTGGAATCCTTGTTCTGAAGCCGAATTATTGATCAAACTGAAGATGAGACTCGCAAAGGAACTGGAAAGACGCTTCTTTCCTTAGATTTCCTGAGAAACACGAAAGAGCAGAGACAGACCGATGACTGGAGAAGTAATGGCGATCACCGATTTTAAAGAATGTAGTTATCTTCTCCATTTTTAGATTAGAGGGGAGGAACCAATATGGAAGGACAAGTTGGAAATGTGCACAAGAGAATAAAAATAAGGGGAATGCAAGATTTCACTGCTGAGGAATGGGACAGCATCACAATCACAGGAAACAGTTCACGAACAGTTTGAGAGGTTCAGAAAGGATTGGTGGCAGGTATTTCTATCATGTGACATTCCTTTCAAGGAAATCTTAAGTTAATATATAATGTGTTTATTATATCAAGATGATAATAAGAATATCAAGATGTATGCCTATCGTGTGGATAATCTGCGAAGTGGGCATCAGTGGAAGTTGCCAGTGTTGATCCGACGGGATAAAGGAAGGATTTGAGGGTATCCGCAATGTTGGAAGGACTACAGATAGACTGATGATCACTGAGATTGAAATGATCAGGAAAATCACCGTTCTTATTTTTTCCCAAAATGTTGTTGATCTCGCACCACGTACTTCTGATGTTCTTCTTCAGAGCGGCGAACCTGCTTTGCAAATTGGTTTTTTCCTTGTCATCCGAATGACTTCAGTGAGATGATTATGACACTCTTGTATCTGCTTTTGTTAATTTAAGCATGAAGCACTGTGCATTAGCTCCAATCATCGGCTAATCAATACTGTAAGCTAGTATTCTTTAAATGCACTGAAACATTTTGATGCGATACTGCTACGAAGTATTCAATTCAATATTTTAAAATCTTTTTTCCAATTTTGCCACCAAACATTTTAATTAAAAGAATGCAGAAGATAAGCAATATGATTACAATAACTTTTTACGTCTCATGCTCTGAGTTGTTTAAAGAGTAGTGTATGTTTACAAGGCAAATAATTTCAGCAAACTCAGTTGATTTCCAGCGTGCTTGATAGAATATCAACAGCATAAGTATGAAGCACACTTATTGTATTGTCCCGCGTTTGAGGTGATATTAAATCAATTTTATTCATTTGTTGGTAGCGTTTGCGTTTTTGAGGAAACAATAATCCGACCAATGGGCCACCACGTCACTTTGCTTGATCAATAAAATGATCTTCAGACAAACAACTAATTAGGAAACCTGTAAGCAATGCCGACGAAAAGAAAACAAAATAGGAGAAGAAATACACCAGGATATTATTCATTCTGTAAGAAAAATAGAAATTGTAGAGTAAAGCTATTCATTCTACAAGAAGAATAGAAGTGCAAAGCTATTCATTTTATAAGAAGAATAGAAATGGTAGAATAAAAAAATATTAACAGTAATTGTGCACCCATTTTGCAATGTATGCTGGTCTATTTAACTCTTGGTCAAACGGAGAAGACTCACGCTTTCACCCTGGTCATCCTCGGACTCCATGCTGCAATGAGGTGTCGATCCTGTAGGATCTAAGACTAAATTTCCAGATCTTGTAACTTATAACCGTACAGAGAAGTGAAATGCAAAATGGATTCAATCAAACATACAAGAATAAATGGTGGTTAGGGAGAATGTTGATTATTCTCATTTAATTATTCTCATATTCATTTAACACTGTCTAAATGCCGTATGTGAGTCAGAAAGGTACGTGGAATTTTTTGATCGGAAATAATTGCTGCAAAATAAATGACAGTCTCTTTCAGAGCAATGAGAACTTTGGACCAACATGGCATATACGTTAAATTAATAGACGCATATAATTTTTGAGATAATAGTACAGGTTCTGCTCCTGTGGATGAGCTACATGAATTTGATTTTTACTTTTGAATGTTTCTGGTATATTTAGTCTCTCATTTCATTTGGTTGTGTGCTCGTCATCCCATTATAATTCTTTTGGCGTTTGACGTCTTGAAAGAATAGGCCTATGCTCATGGCGACTGCAATGTATAGCCATCGAAGATAGACCTCAAATTCAAGACGTCACGTTTTGTTTTCATGTACGCTTTTCTTTGGCAGTGGGGTGAGATGCCCCATATAGGTAAGCTTCAAGGTACATCGAGAGTAGAGTTTGAGTACAGTCTTTCCAGTAAATTTAACGTGTATGTAAAAAATCAAATGGGAGGATGCTTTAATTTCTTTCGAGTGTAAATTTTGTTAACAACAGTCTAATTTGCTCTTCTTGTGGCATTCCTGGCTCAACTACACAATGCCAAGCTGCTTTATCAAAACTAAAATGGTGCTATATACGTTGATGAGATATTTCCAGTGGGCCACATTCTTTTCCTGCATGGAGGGCAGATGGATGAAAGGGGTATATTCTGTATTCAAGAAAGGCTACGTACAGAGCTCCGCAGTGCTTAATTCTGATTTCCGTGACTGTCATATTAAGAACAACAAAGAACCATCACAAAATCAAAATATTATTAAGGTTCAATAGGTTTCCAATCTAAGTTAGTAGATTTGCCAACCAATGGCGAATCACTTAGTTATGAGCGACTTTTATTGCGATTTCAGATCGAACTGCAGTGAACTATGATAATTTGGTTAAGAAATCAACGATCAAATTAAAAAAGCTCAATCGGGCATTGAAATTCGCGCGAAAGCTAGTAAACTCGCAAATTTTGTCCCACGCCCAACTCTCATAAATTTCCTAGTACTGTCTTGCAGTTATTTTGACCCCAATTTGGTAAATATATCGGACATTAGCTCTCGCAAAACGCCTTTTTTTCTAAGACAAGTCAGCCAGAAATATCAACTTTTCCAATTTTTGATGTGCACATCGGTAACCGACACGCATGGGCAATAAACTATGTTGAAAACCAAAATACCCGAGATAAATTGCACTAAAACGTCACAACCAAGTTTCCAACGGACTCAGTTGTGTGAAAGTCAGGTTTCTAAAAGGTGGAATCCACCATTCCAGCTGTGAATAAAAGCCCCAATCTTTTATGATTAAAGAGACTCAATAAAACTCGACAAATTCGAGGCGTAAACAAAAATGCGTGTCTTGAAACTCGTTGAAACATAATGAAATTAATAAAACGTGAAACTAAAAGGGGAAATAAAATAACATTTCCAGTCTTATGTCTTGTTTCTTTTCTATTCGTCTGTATTTAAATGCAAAAAGAACTAAATAGAATGATCAAGAATAAAGACAAAAATGTAAACTTGCATACAAACAAGCTCTCATGCAGAACGGCACTTCGTCAACCGAGGATACGTTCAAAAATAATTAAACTGTTCCAATACTGAAAACGCATTTAAGCACTCAAAACTCTGATTTGACTGAACAAACAGACTTCATTACCTCTACTAGATGAAACTTAATTTGAATCTTATTTTCATCATTTTGGCCGGGAAAACTTCGATATTCTGGATAATTTGCATGTCTGTTGTGAACCAACGCTGGGAAGAGAAAAGAATAGTCATGACTGGCCTGTGACGGGACCCGCAGAGTAATGCAAACGTTAGTAGATGTCAGTATTATACGATCAGGGAACAAGTTGCAAATTTTTTAGATATTGAAGTGTATTTTCACGATTTGCGATGTCCCTCCATCAGACTGGCCGTGCATATCTCAATCCAATCATTGGTATCTTTGCGCCATACCATTCATTGGTCAGTGTGTGCAGTAACAATTATGCCCGATCTTGCGCCCGATCCGACCACCCACCGCTAGCGCTACTTATAAGTGAGGCCTGTGCAGCTAAATAGCCAAGCTGTAACTGTGGTGCTAATATATTATTGTATGATGCAATACAGAAAGAACACTTATAAGTGAGGCTTGCTCGGGCCTTCTGCTTCCAAATTTTTTTGATACTGACTAGTTTCACTTATAAGTGTGCCACTGTATTGCATCATACGATAATATATTAGCATCACAGTTCTTGCAGGCTATTTTGCTGCACAGGCCTCGCTTATAAGTTGCGGCGGGTAGTCGGATCGGGTGCATCTTGACGCAATGTGGCCTACAGTACTAAAGTACTGCCGTGTCAGGAGGTTGTGGCTACTGCCAACAGTAATATACTCACTTATGGAGGCCATATCGTCTCAACGCAAGTGCTACTCCTGGTCACAGCCAGTTGATTTGGAATTGGCATCAGTAGCCAATGCAATGATCGGTGCCAGCAAAGAAGAACCTATTAATTTGGTCTTAATCACCCTACAATCTTAACGATAATGTATTTTTGGGGTATTAACATTTTTTCTGCACAAAATATTTTTTTCGCATAAAGAATAATCATGAAAAGTTTCACCTGTTCTGCAGACGAAGTAACGATCCTGGTTGCCCTTCAACTCTTTACATTGCCTCAAATTCAATCCATAACTTTCATTTTTGGCAACACACGCGTTAGCTACAAAAAGATCAGAGTAGAATCGAAAGGAAAGCTTTTAGTAATCAGCAGTTGCTTTCAGGAACAAGAAAGTACAAAAAAAGGAGTAGTACATTGAAACCTTTTTTACTTCTCTTTGCAATGTCAGTTATGAAACCACACAACGAGCCTGGGATCTGTGGAAATATTTAACTGACTTTGGAAGAACCAGTAAAGTATTTTATCAGATTCTGTTGCTTGTTTTACCCTTCTCCAGGCTACATCCGATTCCATAGTGATCCTTGAAGGCCCATTTCCCCTTTCTGTTTCGCATACCCAAACAATCTCAACCTGACATGTCTTACCTTCTCAACCTCAACCACTTCTGCCATTTCTTTGATGCTCCTGTTGTTCATCATTCTCTAAGACTAATGCCTGCAATCCACCTCAACATTCTCACATCTTTTCTCTTGTTCTCTTGTAGTATGCGTTCGTTTTTCGTCAGTGCCCGCGTTTCAGCACCTTCTCATTAAGGGCACTGGTCTAAAACTATCTTGCATATAGTTTTGGGGTTTGTTTTACAAATCGTTCTCTGATTTGCCGTCAACACTAAGCTGTCAGCGAAAGGCATTTCTAAGAGTACACAAATAACTTTTGATCCATGGAGAAATTTTGTTCCGTGGAGAAATTTTGTTCAAAATTATGATTAAATCTAATTTTCGGGGTACGATAAGGGTCTGCCCCTCCCAAAGAAATCCCCTTTTACAGTTGTCTTAGTCACTCCTACACATCCTGCTCTTCAAACCTTTTGCACTCAAAAGTATGATTAACTCTCAGTGGGCTCCCGACTAAAACGATGACAAACAATAATAGTGCAGACCCTTGGCCCACGCCTTCGAAGCTTACCATCATTCCCTGTACTGTTTTGAAAATAGGTGTTCAGATACTCCTATCATGTAAACTGCACAAGACCAACTCCTGTGGGATTCTGCTACACCTGTTTAAGTCAGCAAACGCATGCTAGGGTATAATTTTCTCTTTCAAATGTTTCTCTTGTAGTTGTCTGAAGACAATCATCCTTGGAGCCCGTTTGGGTTAGAAACCTAACTATATTTGCTTGTAAGCTCTCTGTTTTTCTTGTCAAGAATCCTTTCCGTGATCTTCAACAACTTCTCCGTGAGTTGATTACCCTGTAGTTCCCGCAGTCGAACACATCTCTTTTTTGTTTGTAAACTCGGACGAGCACAGTTTTCCTCCGGGCTTCTGGCACAATCTTCGTTAGTCAGATGTTCAGGGGGATCCATCTGATTCCATGTTGGCAGAGTGTTTTGACCATTTTTTTTTAGCTATACCTCTGATGGTCCTCCTGCTTTGTTCATTTTCCTGATAGCCTCGTCAACCTCCTGCATTGTTATACTATTTGGATTTGTCTCTCCACTGGCAGTGTTTCAATCAGGTCTTCAGATATTCTTCTTCGTTCAACAGTAATCCCTCATTATTTTTCTCAAATAGGGTGTTCCCTTCTCTGTCTTTAATCACCTTCATTTTGTTGTTTCTGGGGGCTTTTTCGAGGGGGGGCATGGCCACCGTTGCCCCCTGGATCCTCCCTTTGGTTCCCGTCTTCTAGTTCTAGCTTTCTCTTCCCCATTAAACCAGTCCATCACAACTAATCGGTGTTGGTGAGTTCCTTTTCCCCTGGGTATATACATTTGCTTCTTAAACTAGCTTTCAGTCCTTGCTTCTTACCAAGTAATAGCCAATTTTTGTACTGCTGGCTCCTGTTGTGTATGTCATTAGGTGTTTTTCTATGTTCTGGACTATGATAGAGTATTGTTGCGAATTCTTCCGAACCTAATTTCTTCCTCGGTCCAGAGACTAACAAAACAGTCTCAAGGCTAAGGGATTCAGACTCGTTGGGTTGAAATATACCGCCGAAGGAAATGATTGCCTAAACCTGCTGAATATGTCACAACATAACACAGTAGGACACCTGATTTTGGGACTCAACGTAGGCCTAATTCTGGTATATAATAATCGAACAGATTCAAGGGGTATTGAACTTGACTGACTCGCTTATGTGCAACGCTGATTGGCCCGCAGTATGTCTGATCTTGCTGTTGGCTACCTTGCCGTGTGGCTGACTAGAATGCTTATAATTATAATTTAAAACAGGCAGAGGAATGTTTGCCCTTGCAACATAAGTAGATGCTCACCTGACAGGTGCTCTTCATAATACTGTTCGTCAGCTCAAACGCTTCTTCGTGGACAAAGTAACGCTGGACAACGTGCTGCCAATGACATCTCTCTACCCATTTCCCACCTACACTTACTCTACCCTATGACTGTGGTCACTTGGGGAGTTCCCTAAATTTGACTTGTATTCTAATCAGTCGATGGCACACTTTCGCTACAGTAGAAACGTTCCACGCTCTCTGTCATCTCCAGCAGTAAATTTCAAGTATTTGATGTCAAAATTAAAAGAAAGGTTTCCTTATTAATTTTGAATTTAACATGGCTGCATAAAGAGACTATATTCTGGGAAGTATTACTTATCACAACGGAAAGTAACATTATCTCAAATTCTAGTGTAAACAAAAGTGCAGTGATATGAAATTATAACTCAAAAGCGCTTGACTTTTCCACATCCAACCATATTATACCAAAATGCTAAAAGTGGTATGCTGCGCACTTTGTAGGGACTGGTGACCTCAAAACGTGTCTATTTGCCGAGGTTTATCTCTAGACGATACCCCCAGATGTCATATAAGCGTGAAATCACGGCGACCCAATTATCAGGTATCAAATTTCTAGTTACTAAAGGTCATTCTTGAAAGATGCGTTTTCAACTATAATACCTAAACACATTTAAGTGTAAGTATTTAAATGTCGTTGGTTAAATATGGTTAGAGAAAACGTTTGGAAACTTTCAGAGCTGTTTCTGTGTGATTACAAAAAGAAGTACAGCATGACGTGGTACGGTGTAAGCTACCCAAAACCAAACGCTCCCTGCCCAAAAAGTGTGCTTTGAATTCGATTGCACAACTTGCACAACAGTTGAAAGTTGTGTTTCATTCAAAATTAAGTTTAAATAATGATCCCACTGGACGAATTCGAAAATACAAAATCTGTAAATGACAAATGTTGTACAATAACCTGTGTCAAATGACACGACTTTGGGTGATCTTGTGGCACCTTAACTTTATAGGTTCGTAATTTGAAATTAATTTTGTTCGCCATACTTGCATAGAAGGGAACCTGCAACACTTATTGGGAAAGAAAAAAAAAGATAGACCTACTACCAATCCGGCAGTATCTTTGGGAGACGTTTGACACGACCATTATTGTATGCTTGTTCTCTCAATATCTCTCAATAGCAGGGCAAACAAGACAAACATCAATATTCCGCATATGACTTCATTCAGGAAACTGATATCACCCGATCACTCTTGGAACTTGAACAAAAACCCCAACAAAATCGAAAAGGTAAGGTATCATTTTATGTAACAATTCATTTAGCCACACTAATCCAGTTTAAATTAAATTAAATGAGTTGGGGCTAATATGTATTTCCATGTATGCATTTCTTTTCTCTGTGCTCATATCAAGAATGAGGATATGTACTGAGACAATGTCACATTTTTAGAGAACTTGACTATGTTGATTATTATCTCTAGAAAATAGCCTCGAAGAATATTTTCAATTAATAAAACATACGTATTAAATGCAATACGCAAGATATCATTTTGGTTTTAAAATACAGGAATTGCTATTGACTAATAAATGTAAAGCCTCGATGCATATGCTGGTCCCTGTGCGACAAAATTATCAGAACTTCACTAGTGATCACAGATAAATGCCCTTTTCTATACAATTACTTGAATAAGCGACTTTATAAAAAGCAATAATACACAATCTCGTTTTGATTTACCTCTCCTGCTTCCCCAGATTCGGTAACCAACCGCCTTGCAGGCTGTTAGTGTCTTATCCATGGATTCATGTGTCTACAAACCTTACCCGACCCAATGCACTTGCAGAACGAGTAACAGTGTTTATTTCCCTAGATGTGTCAGCATATACTGTAACTTTCCATCCTCTAAAACAGAGGGGGGAGCGGAATACACTTGTCTATACGTTTCAAAAACCTGGTTCTCGTTTCTGCCGTCTTACTTTTTACACAACTACATCTCCGTCAAAGCTGACAAAGCTGACTATGACCGTAAGGTGCGGGATATTCTTGAGTCGGGTGCATACCGGCCCCTTCACAAGAACCCCATACCTTCCATCCAAAAGAGATTCCAGGCTAAGCTCCTAGCCCTCCAACTGTCAGACAGCATCTCCATGGCCCTATACCGACAGCTTCGACCTTCCAGTACAAGATGACCAAGATTCTTCGGCTAGCCCAAGATACACAAGACCGGTATCCCACTCCGACCCATCGTAGCTTCCCGAGGCGGCCCCACCTACAACACCGCCAGGCACCTCACCAAGATCCTTCACCCTCTGGTCAGCAACACCCCACATCATATCAAGAACTCGGACCAGTTCGCCCAGTTCATCGACGGGTTGTCTCTACGCCCCACAGACATAATGGTCAGCTTCTATGTGGTCTCTCTCTTCACTAATGTACCCACATCCGAAGCATACACCATTGCCAACACACACCGACCGCTACCTAAACAACCGGCCATTCCACTACCCCAGCATCAGGGCCTCCGTCAACAGAACCCTCGTGCGTCGAGCATACAACATCTGCGACTAAGACCACCTGCAACCGG
>NW_019091526.1:606271-623356 GCF_001949145.1 Acanthaster planci
CGGTGCTACCGCAAACCTACTTTCTATCTTATTTTCCTGTTTTCATGCTGATCGTCCTTTTGTTTCTGTCTGGTAGGATCGGCCAGGAAACTTGAATTGAAAACTACGTCCGCAAAACGTTCCCAAATACACAGTACTTGGATATTTATGCTTATTATCGCCCTCCCTGTTCTATGTAATCGGAAGGTTTGGGGTAATTTTTTCATTCGACGATTTTCAATTACCCTATATGTCGATTATTATCACAATATCGGACGGTATAACATTATTAATACGACTATTACAACTCTTCGCCTCTACTTGCCCAACCCTTCCTTTCTTATCGAGGCTTAAGACCAGCCATCGTGTTTCGTGGAAGCCTAAAGTAATGGCCACTAAAAGATCCCGTCAAGTTCTGTCCTGATGCTTGATATTTTCATTGCAGAATGATGTACCAAAAGCCAATAAGCAAGGTGATAAAAACTGATTACAAATCATGTAAAGCCGATATTGAGGTTTGAATAATTGCCAAAGGATATCAGATTAATGAAGATCTTGCCATTTACCTTGGTCCGTGCAGAGGATAGGACGCACATGTACTTCAAATTTGAATACCAAATACAGCAATATGATCGGAGTTTAGCATGTAATTACTGCACTTTTTGATAAAATGAAAATCTGAAGTTACAAATAATTGTGAAGTTGAACGTTATCGTTTCATTGTATGAAATCAAGCCTGAAATAATTTTCGAACTTGTTTTAACAACCCATTTTACATTTCAACTCTACGGGATTGAAGAAACGAAACAAGGAAAAACTGTGTGCGAGAGTACGCTTTTAATTATTCACTAGATCAATTTGAAGTCAATTCAAATTTAACGATTAATTTATGAGTAATGAAATTTAATTTCGTTAATCTTACCTCCATTGCAATCCAACGTCTGGTCAACGTGCTGAAAAAATTTTTTTTTAAACTTATGTCATGTATACTGCTTTAGAAGTAATATGCAATTTAAATTTCATGGAGGGCAAAGATCTGGGGCGCTAGCTCTTTCACACAACCCACACTTAACCAAACAAACAGTTACAAAAGATGAAAATCTAGGTCTACAAAAGGAATCATTTTGGGTTGCACACTTTACGTGTGGGGGGTTTTGTGAGGAGGTAAATTATTGTGTATTATAAGCAGTCTCGTACACCCATATTCATACACTGGTTTTGCTTTGGGGAGCAGATGTGGATTTAAAAAAGTAATTCTGAATCAATTTTTTTTACATAAAAACAACCCCCCTCTTTAATAGGATACCGTTTCTGAAGTGCAATTCGTGAGCAAAGGCGGCCATTCCCCGGGCAAATTGCCCTCCTACAAAAAAATTATGCCATAGCTTGAGACTTTGTAGCATCAGGAACTGCAAGAGCTTGCGATTATGTTTCAATAATTATTCCATTAGCAAATTCCGTTTAGTTTTTGAAAGCAGGCAAAAAAGTCAAGGAATCAACAGTATAATGTAAACAAAAATGTTTTCTGAGCATTTCCCCTTTTTTCTGACACACCTCTACAATGGGCTTTAATTATGATCACCTTTATCGCACAACAGCGACCAATTCGAATTTTGCAACCATTTTCCAGACTCATCCAGGTTTCGTTTGCCATAAAATGGTCCAGTTCAGAGCTGGTGTCTATGTTGAGGACGGAGGAATTGCCAGCACACTGAATGGAACTCCAGTTTGTTTTTGTCGCCAAGACATCTGGTATCTATAAACGGTGCCGTTTTCATCAGTCCTCTCTATCAACATCTTTGAGGAATGAAATAGGGAAAACAAAACCTTTCATGAGTATGAATGAATATTCGTGTGTACCTTTGGTACAGGTCCGTTTAACCTTCAGCCTCAGCTGTGGGAAAAAAAAAGTTTCTTGCTTGAGGCCGTGCAAAGAATATGATGTTTGCATCAGCAAAAGGCGGAAAATTATCAATCAAGATAAAGTTCTCATTCTATTAGAACTTTATTTAACTAATTTCCATTGAATTAATTTCCACCATCAGTATAATACACTAATTCTATTTCTGTAATAATCTTGGCTTGTCTTACCGTGTCTCCGCATTTTCCTTGACCATTATTATAACAAAATGTAAGATTAAGTACTAACAGCGCCAGCCAGTAAGCTCTCTTCCCAGCTATTCTGCCAGCCATCACAGAATTACTGCCAACAAAGAAAGACAATTTACATTTCCGTTAGTTCTCTTTAAAAGATGTCCACATGCAATAACTAGGAGACACAGAATCATGTAATCCTAAAAAGACCTTGTTGGACTAACTCAAAGCCTAACGGCAGACACCGCCTTCAGGGGCGCAACTGTTTGGATCCTCTTAAAATTGTCTGGCAATGTTGAATGTGTACACCTTCTTTAAATGATTGCGTTCAAATGCTTTCCCTGCCAAACACAACGATGTGCGGAAATTTTTACTTTCAAATATTTCTACTTTTCCAAACAAAATGGCAAAGAGGATGAATGGGGGATTGAAATGACTGAAGAGAAGCAAAACGAAAACTCACCCCTGCCTGAGTACTACCAGAACGAAAGGATTATACCGGTAAAAACGCCAGTCGTAATTCCAACCAAGTGAAGATTACAGGGGTGATACAATTCCACACCCAACCTCAGATAACAATACAAATCGTACGTCAGAGATTCATGTGCCACCTGGTGCTTCGTAATCAGTTACTTATCGATATCACGAGTAGGTGGAATTAGATGAAAATGAACCAGATTTCAAGACAGTTGGCGGCCTGCAGTCATAATGTCTCCACCACTGACTGTCATGACCATAGCGTGACAAGGCATAGTATTCCATTAATGGTAAAAGACCTGATCATCAATTTTTTAACGGTTGTTCCGTTTTGATTCTCCATCCATGGTCGACATTTAATGTCTTGCGCTCAGGGTTGCATAAAATTCTCATGGGTGCACCCTTGTATTTAGGCCAGAAATATGTCCACCATGCTCATAAATAAACGTTATGCACTCGAAATATTCTATATTAGAGGGTCCTGAGAGCCATGGAACAGGGGAATTGAAGAACTATGAAACTGAACCTCTGGGCCGGACTCAGGGCTTCCAATTCTTAGCAATTTGGATGCGATTGGGTGCGAAAGTGGCACTATTTGAGCCGTTTTGCAGAGGGATGGTTTTGCAAAATGGCTACTTTTCTGGAAAGGGACAATTTTCTTCATTTTAGGGGCGGTCTGCTTCTGTTGAATATTTCTCAAAAATTCATTGGTCAACGCCCCCCCCCCCGAAAATTGAAGGGAAAATGAAAGGGGACATGTGGAACATCATTTTTCTGTGCAGCCTGAACACCTGTGAGAGTTGTGAGTATTTTAAAAGTATTTGTGAAGTATGGAGATTTATCACTGCTGTCTATGGGAATTTATTTGTAGTGGTGCACCCTCATGCGGAAGAGTTAAAGATTTGCGTGCTAACACGCCACCGCAAGAGGGCGACGTAAGGTGAAACGGCAATCACACTCAATGATCGAGTTCGGGTGGCTTGTTCTTAAGGTTTCTTGTTCTCGCGCTCGAACGGTGGGAACATGACTCAAGAACACTGTTCACGGAACAGGATCACGCACCACCTCCTCGTCAGGGTTTTACAAGAACACACGGAAAAACTCGTGAGATTTTGATTTTTGAACAGCTGCAAACATGGCAAAAAGTAGAGTGATGACTTACAAAGCCAGAGACTATAGGAAACTTTGCAAAAGTAACATTAATTATTCTTCATAACACATAAATGAATGTTCATGTTTAAACAGAAAAGAATTCAGCCCAGTTATCCAAACATTAACTCTCGAATAACGTACATGGACGTTGCCATGTTGCATATTGCTTGTGACTAACTACCAGCGATAACTTGGTTGTACGTTCCCGGCGTTAGAGCGGCCGACCCAAGAACAACAAATTGAGCTGTTCGCGAACATATGAGAACAAGCTGCCCGAACTCTTCAAGTTATCTCCATTATCTCCGTGATTTCATGCACATGTCATGCACCGTAATCTCGAGAAGTGGCTGTCTTAAGAAGCGGCCAGGTCATACTTCACGTAAAAACAATCACAGGCATGAATATTTGACGTCAGATCAAATATTTGGGCTGCCGCCCCTTCCCCCTCCTTGAAGAAACGTTGAACTCATTTTAGCTCACTTTAAATCTTTCGTGACGTCAACTCACTGCCACAAGGGCTGACAACGTTTTTAGGAGCGCAGCTGTCCTGTGTTTGGTCTTTGTTTTGTGTTTGGATCGCTCTTAAATTGTCTGGCAATGTTGAATGTGCCTTCTTTAAATGATTGTGTTTAAATGCTTTCCCTGCCAAACACAACGATGTGCGGAAAGCTTTATTTTCAAATATTTCTACTTTTCCAAACAAAAAAGGGCAAAGAGGATGAATTGGGGATTAAAATTACTGAGGACAAGCAAACAGAAAACTCACCCTTGCATGAGTACTACCAGAATGAAAGCACAGGGTTGCATAAAATTTTCATGCGGAATAGTTAAAGATTTGAAAATCTTTCGTGACGTCAAACTGGCTGGCTTTGCTTTCACATTTGTCTGCTTTAAAGCATATCGCACCCGCTCTACACTCGGCATTACACATCTTACAAATTACTAGAATAACTTCATTAAACATAATTTTTCGCGAATTATACACGTGACTTATTGCAAATCAAACCAATTTCTGGAGTGAATCACTTACTGAAGAATCAGGGTCAAGCGTTTTCCTCTTGGCATTTATCTGTAGCTCATCCGAATCAGCGGTGTATCCAGCTTGGGCGGCCGGATTGGGAAACCTGCCCCCTGACCTTTTTAAAGATTATTTAATATAGGTAAGAAATTAATCAGTATATTTATTTATCAATTATTAGAGCCAGAACCCTAAGAAAGCAACATCATGAAATAAAAGCATTAAGGATGTCTGGACAGCGAGTAAGGCTTTGATTTTTTTTCTCCCCAACATCACGTTGAATCAGCCCGCTTTCCCTTTCGCAATATTTCAATATGGTTTTTCATGAGAGCAAAAAGCGGTGAGATGACAACTACGATGCTTGTTGGTGGGGGAATTAAGGTGCTGACGTTGGAGTAACACTAGCAAGTAGCAGTTCATCAAATGGTCAAAGCAAAACGGCAGTGCTTGAAATATGGAGCTCTTACCATATCCCGTGGGTAGAGACGAAAATGTCGCGCCCACGTACAGATTTTTCAATAGCCGATGCAACGGTTTAAACTCGGCAAGGTGAAATTTTCCAGCAGCATATTCTTAAGAACTGTGCAAATGGGTGCACTGCCCAATTTAAGGGGAATTCTTGGGCAGGCCGAGGCGCTCAAAAAGTACCCCTACAGTTTATTTGAAAAAGAGGAGATTGTGTGGTCCAAGAATTTGTGGGATTGTGAAAGAATGGCCCAGAATGAACTCCCTAGATCCACGGGCTCCCATCCCAGGGCGAAGCATAGAAAAATACCACTGAAAAAATTGTCCCAAGAGCCCGAAACGGTGGAGAGATGTTATATGAAATATGGCTGCTGACAGACAGATTCACTTTTTGGGAGATGGGCTTGTTTTTGGTGGATAATTAAAAATTTCAATGGTTAACCTCCTAAAAATTGAAAATCAATTAAGAACTGAATGACCCCAGAACACTCTGTTTTTTGTTTGAGAGACCTGAGGGACTTTGGTTGCCAGCACTGGGGCTGCAAACGTGGTCGATTTTACATTGTCTTAAATTGGGCTTCAATTAGTTCAGTGCACCCAAACACTGCTCAGACAACTGACCCTGCGCTTACGGCCGCCGACACACTTGACACGCTCGCCATCTTTCGTATAACATACTCTAAATAATAAGACTTGCATAGGCTCAAAATTTCCTTCTGGAAGGACCAGTCAATCCCTGTTTATTCTCCTCCTTTCGTAGTCTTCCCCCTTCTACCAAACTCTCCTGACCAACCCTCCCCAGTCCCAATGTTATACAATGTAGAACACTAATGCCGGGTAGATGTAACTAATAATAGTACGCTGGCACCATAGCCTCGGCCCCAGTCGCTGGTATTATACAATTCCATATCACTACATTCGTATACTTTCAGTTTGCATAATAGGTTAATGTATGCTGACCCCCTCGCTTATGATTCGTTGGGATGCCCCAACGGGGCAGCAAAATCGAAAACATAACGAAAGACATAATAAATTCTTGACAAGTTGGAAAAGACCTCGTGGCTGCGCCCCTCGTGCGTGTGGTCTCCAGTCCAGCCGCTATGCAGTTACACATAAACACAGCCGCGAAGGCCTTGATGAAAGGCTAGATATGCCGCTGATCGGAATCATCTGCACACACGAAAAGCCCTATTAGAATTACATATACAGTTTTAGCAGAAATTTCTCCATTTCATATTTCAAAGCATATGTGCATGTAACTCTATACATGTCTAGTAGTTATGCATGGATTTGCAATGTTTCGACCCTAAAAGCTCATTACAAAATCACAAAGTAAAGAAGTTCATTCTTACCAGTCAATGTCTCGAACTTGCATGCAGAAGTCGTTAGTGTAACCCCCAGCCTAAAAAAGAATCCTAAACAGCCCCTTACGTCAAACAACGTCCAAGATCTAGAGAGAGCGGGGAGAAAAATTTCCCCCGAAACCCAAGCACAGATATTCATGATCACATCGTCAGCGTTATAGCAATAAAACCCACAAAAGAAGTTTTACAAGGTTCCCTTTACTTCTCATTAACTGACCCGTTGTTTTATTTCCACAAAAATATCTCCATATAAAGCCCCCCCCCAAAAATAAAGCATTAGCTATGTACGAACTGTTTCCAAATGGATAACGGATAACAGCCTACTACGGACGACTTCTGCTGTTGAATTCACCTCCCAAGAGCTTCAGGCTACCATCTAAGTCGCTTTTAGTCGGGTTGTTGGATGCCCTAACGGATTTGGCGATCTCCGATATTGATTGTTTTGTGATTATCGTAATGTAGTGGATATGTTTGGCGTGATAGGTCGAACTGCATGCGTCAGTCGGCTTTCGGTCAATCCTGATGGAAATGTTCCATAACTGCAAATCAAAGAAATAAAATTAATTGGATGATAGGGGAGGTTGGGGCAAGTGGGTCATCGGGCAACTGGCCCACTCTTAGGCCAAGAACAATTAAAAGGTTTTGAAATTTAGCAGTTGCGTTTAAACAACAATATTTATTTCTATCAGAGGTTAAGCTGAACATAGATTGAGGCCCATGGGAGAAATATAAATACATCTGAAAAATAAACTTCAAATCATGACTTAGGACAGTAAAAATGCCCAAACCAAACAACTCCATGCTTTGCTAAACATTCCAAAAACAGACATTGCGTGACTGGAGGAAAGATACAGGAATTTACTAATTTATTTGTTGTATTGAACTTTGGTGCTTTTGAGATAATTACAGTTGTTAATTTCAATGTTTTTTATCAATTTACTCATTCCACCATTCATTTTGTACCCTTTTGGTGGAACGTTGTAAGGTTTTATGATGTGGTCCACTTGCCCCGGGTATGGGGCTAGTGGTTCACTTTTTGGATTAATTTTTAATGAGTTAATATTCATAAGTTTTATTAATGTAATTGATTTCATCTGTTTTCAATAAACAAGTGTTTGGGTCATATATTAAGAGTAGTGCCATTTCTTTTCAGTATCTAACGATATGCACGCTCGATCGAGCTTGTTACGTAACCTTATTGTAACGCTTGATAACATTTGGCTTTATAAGTAGCGTACACGCCGTAAGGGCTTCCTTCTCGGTACAAGCACTGAAACCTCACTTATTGCACCATGAATACCGGCTGCGAGCAGGCTTTGAATCACGATACTATGCCGTACATACGCTACAGCAGAAACTAGCGTCGACTACCAAGAAGCAGAAGTTATCGGGCACATCCGTACTGCACAAGGGCGACGGCAACAGAGAGCAGTTCGAACATTCTGAAAATATTAACATTTAATCGAGAGCGCTTTGGAATCTCTTGACAACGTGGATTTCAACACAGCCAAAGCAAGCTTGCAACAAACCTTAGAGGCCACTAGCAAGAGACACAAGCTGATCAAGTTGGCTGACCGCAAATCGATTTGCATCATTTTGTTTTTCATGCAAAAACAAGTCGAATATTACATTACAAGTCGAATATTGGCATTTACGCACTTCCGTAGTTCGCAGTTTGCACAAGCGATCTTTGAACCTGTTCCTAAGGTGAACTCTGACCCCTTAGCAAGATCTAAGCTGGGCGTATTTCCACGTTTGAGAAACATATTGTGTAATGGGCAGAACATTGTCGGAAATATAGCTGTAGACTTTCAGATATTTTGAGCTTATCTGAGGCACATGTATTTACCTCAGAGCAGAGTTAACATCCCAACAGTACGAGTTTGATTGAACAGTGAACTGGAAATGGTAAGAAAATCATTGTGTACTGGTATATCTAAAACGTTGCACATTCTAGGTTATTGCGCTTTAGTTAAAAATGAACGACGGTTTCAGGCTGCTGGGGCTGTGCACGATAAAGGCACCGCAACCAAAAAAGTGCAGCAATAGGTGCACACAAGCAGTATGGTGAACCTGTGTCGGGAGTGAGGGGGATGACCAGTGGGGGGGGGACTAGAAACCATGTGACATCTGTGGTGTTTTATGCGTAGTACAGGGGTTGGTGATGATGGAGTTGACAAGTCGAAGGCTGAGAAAGCCAGCATGCAACATATGCGAGAGGAAGATATCATGAGCAGTATTTTATCGTGTGAATTGTGCCTATTATGTTAAAACTTAATCATTGTACACCATCATCCCTATCTATACATGTCGCTTTTTCTGTCTCTGGTAAAAAGGGAAGTTGCAAATACAGAATAATGTGTCTCAGTGCATCAAATGATGCCGACTTCCAAAGGTTTATACATTTTATAAAGCAAAAATTGGGCAAAGGGAAAAGGAAAACTGGAAACAACAGTACACCGCCAAACTGGTATAAAATAAGAAAACAACGTAAGTAGCATACTTCTTGAGGCATTGGGGCTATCACAAAACATTGTCAGTGTCTCTTGTCTCTGCAAAAATTGGATCCTGAAGGATCCGTGTATATTTTCCCAAAATGCTGCCTGTGTGAAATTCCTTGGTATTATCGTCACGTACCATACCGAGGGTAACTGATAATCTATGCCTAAATATTCTGCCTGTTTGAAGAGCCATGTATTTATTAAAATAATTCATGGTACCCCGTTAAGCACATCGAAAACCTCGATTGGTGGGGGAAGCACGGATGTAAGGGCTCAGAGTACACGCACTTACTGCTAGCTAAACACTGTTTCTCTTTTGATAACTATTAATAGGTGGAAAATAACTTGAAGATGGCAGAGTCCACCACTAAAACTGTGCTAGGTGAGATCAGCCAGGGTCACCTAGAATGTCCAATATGTCTCTGCCGTTTTAAAGAGCCTAAGATTCTGGACTGCCTCCACAGCTTCTGTTTGAACTGTCTGAATGGAATGTTGAGTTCCCAGCAGGCAGACACAGGAAAGATCCGGTGCCCAGTCTGCAGGAAGGAGACTCCAGTGCCGGAGGTTGGCGTAACTGGTCTCCTGGACTGTTTCTTCCTGAGTTCCCTGGTGGATGAGTTCAACCAGCGGGAACAGTCACTGGAGACCCTACAAGCAGCGACCGCACCGACATGCGGCGATTGCGTAGAGGGGTTGGAGGCTGTGTCACGATGCCTAGACTGCGAGGAAAATCTTTGCCACCTGTGTAAGGCCGCACATGAACGCTCAAAACGCACCAACAAACACCAGATCATCCCAATAGACAGTCCAATCACAAAGCAGGCCAATAAAGAACACCTTGGCGGGAAACACTCACCTAAATGTCAGATGCATGCCAACCAGTGCATGCATTTTTACTGCGAGACATGTGAGCTGTTGACATGTGGCACTTGCGCCGCGATTAATCACCGATCGGCCGAGCACAAATACAGTGAAATTGCTGATGCTGTGAGATCTCACCGTAAAGAAATAGATGAGGTTTTGCAGAAATTTCAGGAGAGCAAAGAGGAATCTAGTTCTATCGAGGAGTCGATTGACCACGCACGAAATAGACTACGAATAATGGTGGCCCGAGCCCACAACGACATTCAAGCTAAAGAGGAAGAAGAGATTGCCAAGATCAAAAATAATTCCCGAATTCTCAGGGACGAGATTTCTGACATTGGTAAGAAAAGAGATTGGGAGTTTGAAACAGTGCACGAACAGAATAAGAAGAAAATGGAACGAGTAGAAACTATCGTGGCAGCAGTCACCGAATTAATGCAACAAGCCGATGATTTCGAGCTTTTAAATTTGAGGCCAAAGGTGATGCACAACCTGGATTTCCAGAAAGAGCTCGTGTTTGAGAAGGTGAATCACGGCAAGTCATACATTGGAGTCAACTGCCAAGCCATCGTGCAAGATAAAGATCTTGGGAATATACTTCATAAAGAGAAATGGAAGTTGAAAACCGAGTTTGGTAAGGAAGGAGATAGAGACGGAGCATTCAACTGTGCAGCAGGTGTTGGCTGCTTCAGCAATGGTGACATTGTTGTTAGCGATAAACAAAATGAGCAAGTAACCATGTTTTCTTCTGCAGGACACTACAAAGCAAAGCTTAATGTGAAAGCGCCTTTTGGGATTGCTGTGTCGCCTGATGATCGCCTTCTAGTCAACTGTAAAGATCATGTAAAAATTCTGGGCGCAGACCATCAATTGATTTCTCAGTTCACCTTTTCACAGACTGATCACAAAGAGGAGAACCCAGCGGAATGTGTTACTGGAGGTATTGCAGCTGTCGATAGTAAACAGGTAACAGTTGTGCACCAGGGGAGAAGGGCCACGTCCCAGCACTGCTTGGATGGGTCTTTAGTGACAGTTATACCTCATACTGCCGTGGCTATAGAGGATATTGCTGTCAACAACAAAGGACGTTTAGTTTTTACGAGTTACGATAGCTGTCAACTGGGCTGTATAGATTTAAAAGGCAAGGAGATATTCAGTACCCTTATTTCTGTTGATGGACAACCAGCAAAACCTGTTGGCGTATGTTTGGACAATGCGGGCGACATTTACGTTACGCTTCATTGCAATCAAGACGGTTATGTCCACCATTATGACCCGATGGGGGCTTACATTGATTGCGTTGCTAAAGGATTGTACTGGCCATTTGGCATCGCGTTTTCTCCTGGCGGGGAACTCGTGGTGGCTGATCAGGACTCCATTAAGATCTTTCAGCGAGTTTGAGCAAATAAGGCGCTGAATCTACATTATATGTGTATTGGGCCCACAAATGTTGAATTCCCATAAGTATAACTAGGAGTTCATATTCATCATTATGACTGAAAAACAGCTGGGAAAGACCTGCCGATGTTCATGTAAATGATGATATTTATTCTGACATTCACTTTAAAATACAATATAAACTGAAAATTATCTAAAGTCAGTAAGATACTGCAGGATGGCCAGGAATGCATTACATGTTTCCAAAAGGTGTATGTCTCCCGAAACCCAAACCAGTGGCGTAAATCTGTAACGGAAGTGAGGGGATGGGGAATGACCTGCCCGGCCATGGAAATTTGAAAAGTGGCGGCGGGCATCATATGTTTCTGTATAGTCGAGGTACACGATATTGGTGTATAATCTGCATTATGCATTCAGAATATTTTATTGCTTGTAATGTTTTTCCCATTTTTTAGTGATATATTTAGTGAAAGTCTAAAATATTCTTCACAATTAACCCGCTTTACTTTTTGGCTCACCACGAAAAAAGAGTGAGCAGGGGAGGGGTTATTCAATAGCCCCACTCGAAAAATTGGGGGGGGGGGTTATATACCCCCATCCTCTCTGGAATTTACGCCCATGACCAAACACAAAGTAAGGTAAGAAATGGCACATAAAAGCAAGTGTCATCTATCAATATCTGTATCTCTTACTCTCACCAAGAAGCTTCCAGCTGTCTAGGCATTTTCTCTGATATTCTGTTTATAATTGCTTAATGTAGGCTTTCACCGGCACACGTCAGGCAAATAATGTTCATTCAATCCATACTGTCTTCATTGCAATGAAGATCGAAGAATTTTACTTGTGCGTTTTCCTTTGGTATTAGATAATTTTTAACCGTATGTTTTGAAGTTGGGCTATGTCCTACTAGAATATGTACTGCCAAATTTCTTTCACTTCAGGCCCCCCTTACTTCAATAACTTAAAATTATTGTCGTTATTTTGGTGAGGCTCTTGAACATGTTCCAAATTTTGTAGTGTTGCATGATTATTTAGAAAATGTCAAATTACCAGCTAGTTTAATGAAATTAAACGGTTGCTCCCAAAACGGCAGGACATTAAATAACGTGCTTGTTTGCATCTGCAGTTTTACAGACTCTATTTCGGACATGAATACTTATCTGATTTTGAAGTAGTTTCACTCAATCGGACTGTCTCGAAAGGACGATCCCGCTCCTGTGTCCTGCAGATGGACTCGACATCTGTGGCTAGGATGATGTCACTGGCCCGGGTCGTGTCCAGGCCCGCGTCCTTTGACAACTGGGACACAGAAAGCGCCGTTGGCATTGTGTTAGCAAAGTTGGACGACATCACCCCATGCCAAGGCAGCTAGGATATTCAAAAGATGCAAATAAAAATTTATTTATGAATCTTTTTGTAAAGATCTTGGAGTAATCTGTGTTAGATTCAGCCTTCATACAAAACATAACCCAAAACATATTGTAAAGTTTAATGTTGTGAATCACTTCATAGGGTTCTATGTCACACATTTGAGCAGCTTTCTTGAAGTGTCTGCTTTGACAGAAAAGACTAATCAATGTTCTGGGCGCTGCTTATCCGCCCCAACCACTATTTTATCGTCTATTTGCGTGATATAGGTATTTACACGAGTGACAGCGATGCGCAGTGAGTGGATTTTGGTTGACGGATCCTGTCTTCATTTTCACATCTTAATAGAAACCTTACATACGTGTAGATCTGGAGTTTTCACATTGCATGTTATCAGCAATTTTCCACAAAACTGAATAAGCTAAAGCGTTTCTAATTTAATGAAAACTTACAATGTGATACAATTTTGTAAACGTTATGTTGCTAGTTTTACCAGTTTTGCCTCTCAGTGCGTCGCATGGTATTGACAGAGCTACCTCATGTGGGCCGATATCGGTCCGGTGATGGTGAGAATACGAAGTCGGTGAGCAAACAAAACATTTGAGCGACTCCACAAGACCAACTGAAGGAAGTTTGAACTTCATTTGAAACTGACCCGTTCGAAATTTAACAGTGATATCTGCTCGTAGGTCGCCAAAGGTTTGTTGATGGCTCTGCAGGAGTAAATTGCGTTGACGTTTAGCGTAACTTGTAGCAAAAGTGGCTAAACATTCCTTTACTCTTTTTACTCATTTGAAAGTTAATTTAGAGCAAGACAAATAGTTGGCCCTATTAGTACATTCGTCATTTTTACCCCAAATTGTCATGTTTTTCGACCAAACAGCTCTTCTTCCAAACAAAAACAAAATGATGAGAACCATTTCATTAAAAACAGATGCCAACAAGTTTGAGACATTTACAATGATATAAATACAATCGACAGCTTGAGCTGAGGGTATGGTGCCTTTATCGCTTCTTATTTTTAAAGTGTTCTATTTGCGTTGCAAGCAGGTATAATTATATTACTCTGCCAGGAAAGAAACAGATAAAAAGACATTACGTACAGCAACGCAATGTCTCAGCTACAGCCTCCAAGACGCGGTTTTGCCCCTCGTGAAGTCACAATGCAAAATACTTAGCAACATTTTATTTGAGTTATAGCGAGTCTGAAACTACAATATTTGTTAATTTCTTCGGGTAAAGACCGACCAGTATCTGTGACTTTATGTTTTGAGATCGGAAAAAATCGTTGGATACAAAGACCAACTTAAAGTTCAGTTGTTCAGTATCAACTTCCCTTTTTTGATGTACATGTTCTTTTATTTTATCAGACATAGTCATAATGGTTTGCTTTGTCTACATTATGATCTGACTAATCGTAAAATGTTGAACTCTGTTGGTTTTAAGCGAGGCATTTTTTTGTCTCTCACGGTAACTCCTTTTTTGCCAGTCGACTGTCACCTTAATAAGCGTTTGTCAAAATTTGCTAATTGTTAGGCCTATGTTAAGGACATTGTGTTGTATTATAGAAGTGTGAAAAAAAATTATTTAAAATAAAAGAACCACTCCCATCATGCACAGCAGCACCAGGCTTTCAAGAAACAAATAATCCGAACAATGCCATGGTTATCATAGTTATGTTGGTGTTGACAGCCAAACTACATTGCGTTAATAGACTCAAAGCATATTGTAGGCCTAATTAAAGAGGCAAAATATCGAGGTTGCGTTGTTTCTTTGGCCACAGATGAAAGTAATGCGTACTTTTGTCACTGCCCTACTTGCTCCACAGACGCTGCCTATTTACGTTTCCGACTAGAGTCCGAGCAGTGGAGGCGGTTCGTGGTGTCACTTGCACCAACAAAAATTGTTGCATGTTACGACAGTGCGATCAACCTTTCCGTTTTACCACTCCGCATCATAACCTTGGACAAACGAAGGATCATTGACGATTCTGCCTTGCCCACACTTATACCCACAGCCATCGAGGTCTGGCGCCGCTGAGTGCAAGTCAGTGACATGGAGTCCATTGTAACGATTCTTGTTGACGATAGAATAATGTCACGTTATTTAGGTGCTTGGTCTGTCGATCGACCAGTTGATACTTCTTTGGTGGCTTGAGTTAGCTTCTTGGTTATAAGCGTGGAGAGTGAGGGTAATTCGTGCTCTGGAAGATTGCTACCGGGAATGGTGAAATGGATTGGGGAAGATTCGATCAGGTAAAATGTAAAAAATTAATAAAAATCACGTGGAAAACTCGTATCTTCTCAAAATCTGTTTCAACGAATTCCAACTTTAAGACCTAAGCTGCAGTTGGTACGTATGTAGAAGCGGGATAGAAAAGAAACCTTCAAGGAAATGAAAGGGTAGGGCTTACCAGACTCAGTCAGGTCACCAGTTTCAATTCTCGTGGTCTCGTTCATCAATTTTCTTGTTGATATTCTGAAAAATGAAAGCAAAAACTCTTGGAAGGCAAAAGTCTATACAAATATTATCCTACTTGCATTTAAACAGATACAAACTTAATTTCAAAACAGGTTTTGTAGTTTGCTTTGTGTTGTGTAAAAGGCTAAAATGTTAGGACTAAGCTTGAGGGAACTTCGAAAAAATATTTTTCGGGCAAAATGTTCAAGTTGAATATTTGGTCCATGTCTGAGTATCCCAAGATGGCTGGTTTGATTTGGCTTTTATAAAACGCTTTTAAAGCAAAGGGGTGAAAGTTGCGATTTTCCGGACCTTTTTTTGGCAATGCGGTACGAGCAATCACTGCACAGACTGTCTCCAAGTCTGGTTTTTAAATTCTACAAAGAAAAAGGATTGAAAAAGGTGATCATGAAATCTGACAGGATATGTGAACAGTGTACTGTAAAAACTGTGGTGTAACACAGATAAATTGGTCAGATCAAAACGGACGTTTCACAATAGTGCACCTCCAAGAGTTTGCAACGCGTTGGCCGATCACAGTTGAGAAATTTGTCGACCTTGTCCAAACGCGCGTTGGGTCGATAAATTTCGCGCATTATGATTGGCCAACACATTGCAAACTCTTTGAGGTGCGCTTTTGTGAAACGCCCCGATATGTCCATAAAGTACTTACACAAGAAGGGGGCNGCGAAATGCGACGGACGACGGCAGATATGGAATTCCATAACAAACGAAGGATCATTAACGATTCTGCCTTGCCCCACACTTGCACCCACAGCCATCGAGGTCTGGCGCCGCTGAGTTCAAGTCAGTGACTTGGACTCAGTGACTAGTCTACAACTCTACTGACATGGAGTCCATTGTAACGATTCTTGTTAATGATAGAATAATGTCCCGTTATTTAGGTGTTTGGTCTGTCAATCGACCAGTTAATTGATACTTTCTTCTTTGGTGGCTTGGGTTAGCTTCTCAGTTATAAGCATGGACAGTCAGGGTAATTCGTGCTCTGGAAGATTGCTACCGGGAATGGTGAAATGGATTGGGGAAGATTCGATCAGGTAAAATGTAAAAAAATAATAAAAATCACGTGGAAAACTTATATCTTCTCAAAATGTGTTTCAACAAATTCCAACTTTATGACCTAAGCTGCAGTTGCTACGTATGTAGAAGCGGGATAGAAAAGAAACCTTCAAGGAAATGAAAAGGTAGAGCTTACCAGACTCAGTCAGGTCACCAGTTTCAATGCTCGTGGGCTCTTTCATCAATTTTCTTGTTGATATTCTGAAATATGACAGCAAAAACTCTTAGAAGACAAAAGTCTATATAAATATTATCCTACTTGCATTTAAACAGATACAAACTTAATTCAAAACAGGTTTTGTAGTTTGCTTGTGTAAAAGGCTAAAAAGATAGGACTAAGCTTGAGGGAACTTCGAAAAAATATTTTTGGGCAAAATGATTAAGTTGAATATTTGGTCCAAGTCTGAGTATCCCGAAACCAAGATGGCTGGTTTGATTTGGCTTTTATAAAACACTGTTAAAGCAAAAGGGGTGAAAGTTGCGATTTTCCGGACTTTTTTTGACAATGCGGTACGAGCAATTACTGCACAGACTGTCTAAAAGTCTGGTTTTTAAATTCTACAAAGTGAAAGGATTGAAAAAGGTGATCATGAAATCTGACAGGATATGTGAACAGTGTACTGTAAAAACTGTGGTGTTAACACGGATAAACTGGTCTGAGAAAAATGGACGTTTCACAATAGTGCACCTCCAAGAGTTTGCAACGCGTTGGCCAATCACAGTTGAGAAATTTGTCGACCCTGTCCAAACGCGCGTTGGGTCGAAAAATTTCGCGCATTATGATTGGCCAACACATTGCAAACTCTTTGAGGTGCGCTTTTGTGAAACGCCCCGATATGTCCATAAAGTACTTACACAAGAAGGG